>JAQQRP010000494.1:0-11160 GCA_028454245.1 Halictus quadricinctus
GGCTTGCTGTTGGTGGATCGGTGTTTGAAACAGTTCTAATCTTATTACAATCGTGTGGAATAAAGAAAGCTCGGATGTGGGTGTGGTCTTAGGAAGTTGTCTATGATTGGTTGATGTGTTTTGGAAGTGGTGGAAAATTAGGGAAAGTGGAAGTGGAAGGTAGATTTGGTTAGAGGCGGCTACGGCTATAAAACTATAAATCTAGGTACTATAATGGTTCGCAGTTTCAGCATGTGTTCGTCAGCTGAGTTTTAGTCGGATTTTCAAATACGCTAAGCTATGGTTGGTTTTTTATGGCGGTCATGGTCATTATGCCGCGGGGGTTAGACTAACTGACCTTCACGGTCGTGCAGATGTCCCTTCGCAGATGATTTTTACGACGGAACAATAGAAATCGATTAATATACATACGAGCTATAAATAGTTAAAAGTATTGAAAATCGTAGTTGTTCACGACTTTTGATCCAACATCTTTCGATGCGTGCCGTTTTTGTCTGCGTCAACCGATTTCGATGAAATTTTCAGTATGTGCACAACCAACATAGATCTACAAAACGCACATTTTAAATTTTCGATACAGGCTCAAATAAAAAAGTTTTGGAAAGTGCCATTTTTATTTGCCCTTACAATTCCTAGCAATTGAAACTTTTTCGAAATCCAATTCTTCTTTTACAATCCAATTGTAAATTGTAAACCAATTCTTCTAATTGATCAAAAAAAGGTCAGGTCATTTGGTCCGATTTGAAACAAGTTACACTGTTTTGAAGAGCGTTCGAACACTTTCGTGAGCCAGTGTACGCGAGGAAGTGTGTGTTTATCATAGACAAAACATTCGTTCAGAGTTCAAGCTTTTTCATTGAAAGAGCGAGGCAACAATGGCAGCTATTACTCCACAGATTTCCGTCATAGTTTCCCGGATACATGTAACGGTGTCGGATCGGACGTTCTAATGAGCAGGTCGTCCGTGCAAAAACGGGAATAAATTATCCGTCTTGTCGAATTGGCAAAGTTCGCGGGGTCGCGCCATCTATTTCTAAGACGCATCTGGGCTCATATCTTAACTGCTTGTTTGCCGCTCGAGAAAAGCGTTACACCGGTGCTCAGAAACTCGCGAGGTAGCACCTGTTACACCCAGAGACCGTCGTCGATCGAGCGTAGAACCAGCTGGGCCACCCGACACCCTTACATTAACTTTATCGTAATTACATCGAGCGGCCGTACATATAAACGCTAATACCAATGAGCGTCGCTGCGCGTGAGTGCGTTCGTACATGTGTCCTCGCGTGTGCATCGTCGGTGCACCGTCTAATTCCTTGCACCTCGAGGTGCTTACCGTTCCCCAAGTTCCGAGAGACCTGGCTCCTCCCTGCTCTATTTCTCTCTCTCCTCTCTCTCTCTCTCTCTCTCGCCTTTCGGTAGACATCGGGGGTAATCTCATCGTCATGATTTCTCCCGAATCGCCACCGAGAAGTATCATTCGTAACGGAGCCGGTGAACGCGAACTGCACACTCGTGATTTTACTCGCAGTCTCTCTCTATCTCTATCTCTATCTCCGTAGCTCTCTAGCTCTCCTCGAAGTGATTTGATGCCTCGTTTCAATTAATCTTGTTAACCGGAGATTCGCCGGAGCCCGTCCCCGCTACTGCGACTGCAGCATGGGAATGGACAGAGAGAAAATCGCGGCAGGTAACGCAAGCCAGTGCGCACCGGGATCGTGTAACGCGTAAATATATTTGTGTCAGAGGGAACGTTTGCGTCTGTGATTAGCAGCCATTCATTCCGGTAATCGCGCGCAAGAAAAAAAAACGGTTTGTAATTATCGCTACGCAGAGATTGAAATGGTTTAGCCGTCGTCGGTGGAGCGACTATGCAACGAAGTTATGTTCGACCGCGGGTAGAAATATTAACGGCTCGCGGTACCAGATTGCATTATTCCTTTTTTCCTGAAAGTTTCTCAAATAGTCAGATTCAGCAGGACCTTTGCTCTTGCGGTGTTGTTAGAATTTTAATAATCGTGACATATAAAATGTAGTGGCGTCGTTTTGATTTGCGTTAACCCTTTGCACTTGGATGCCCCCTCTAAGGGGACATTGCGAGTCTATAATCGATGGCTCAGAGTGCAAAGGGCTCTGCAGGGAGTGCAGAGTGCTTTTAAACTCACGGTGCGAATGAAATTCTGGTAGCGAACGTGTGAAAATGAGGCTATAGCTAGGATTATACAAATTTTAATGTAGGAAAATTGTCGAAAATCGGAAATTTGACGTGCCGATACTCCCAGGAGCCGATCTGCGACGATAAAAATGGTCTCTTGCAGCGTTGCAAAGAAAAGAGTTGCGAAAGGAAAAGTGGAAACGAGAAAATTTCGAGCAGCATGGAGGAAGATCGTAGGTGTGTTATTGGACGCGAACGTCGCTGGCGAACGAACGACTCATAGTGGTGCACTTTGTTCGTTCTGTCGCGGAGCGGTTGAAGACGAGGCCCGCCGGTGGGTTATGTATTGGCACATGTACGTAATTGTAGCCATTTGTCGGGAAAGCAAAAGACTGGCGAACACTGTGAGGGATGAAGGGAAAGAGAAAGAGAGAGAGAGAGAGAGAGAGAGAGAGACTGTGAGAGAGGGGTGGCGTGACCGGTTGCAGCCGGGAAAAGTCGATGCCGTCGGGTGAGGGAAAGAGAAATTCGAAGAACGGAGAGGGTGTCTCGTCCGACAGTCGCGGCTGAACACGCAATGCATTACGGGATTGCGTAGACAGCATATATCTCCAAGCAATACAGCGCGAATATGCCCCGGAATACTCGATATATGTCAACAACACGGGTCTTGTCAGCGACGTATATCGTCCAGGAGACACACTCCGAGTCGTGTTACGTTTACACTCCTCGACCCCCGAAGCCTCTCGAGCCCATCACGGGGTACACCCCGCGGTAGTGGGGATAATTCCGCGACGTTTATCGTTTAGGCCTCGGCGCAATATGTAGAGGAATATCAGTTTCTCACGATTAATCGATTGTAACTTTGTTTCAAATACTTTGTCAGTGAATTCATCTATAATCATTAGGGGTGGTTTTTCAGACTTGAACGCATTTTGATTATCTGTAAAACACCACGAAATTTTTTGAAGATAGGGTCACGCATTTTTACACCCAACAACAACAATAGATTAGAATAGCTCTGAGTTTCTAGAAGTAGCGTTCACGAAACAATTGACACTGTGAAAAAATCCAGGGGATAATTAGTTGGCACAACGAACGAAGCTGTCCGAAGGTACACAGTGCTCTAAGATGAAAATTATAGCGGGACACCGTACTCGGAAGTGTATCTGAAATGTTAATCTCGATAGTCAAGGTGCAGGAGCCTCCCGCTCGAATTCGGGTCCCCGGGGACCCATCAGCGTAGCCAGAATCTAAAGATAATGCGTGCCAAGCTCATATTAGTACACGACAAGCGTGAATGATTAAAATTCACTGTGGCACGCGAGGCTGTCTGTCGTCCACGAAAACGAGCATCCTCAAGAATTCCAGTAAGAACCGTTCATAGTTTGCACTATACTAATTGGGTGCTCTATATTTAAAATTTTCATTACGGGCCCAAACAACAAAGTTTCAAAAAGTGGAATTTTTATATTTTCACATAATTCTTACCAGCCGCAATTTTTAGAAAAAACAATTTTTCGGACGTCATTTTGTAAATCAATGCTTGTAACTGCTAAAAAAAAAAATCAAGTCATTTGGTGCAATTTAAAAAAATTATTCTGATTCAACCCCTTGCCCTACAATATCGAGTCATACTCGTGATGAAGTTTCTTAACAGAGTCTAATAAATATGTATGTTATTAATTTCATTTAAACCGAAATAAAATTATATTTTGGCGTTGTTAATGTACAGCTATTGAAAAACGTATAGGCATACAGTAGATACAAATCTTCTCCTCGTTTCAGGAAATTACAAATGACAAAAAAAGTTCTAGTCACTGAAACCGTAAAATAAATCGTAGCGCAAGGGCGTACGAATACTTTCGTGGGCCACTGTGTACCACTGGAAAGCGTCACTTGATTACGTGTAAATTACGAAACCTTTACATGGAAAAGGAAATTTACTTGTATAAATCAGGTGAGCCATCTTTTTGTCGGGGACTGTAGCAGGGGGATGAAGTCTCGGCGACGATCAAGAGGAAAATTTCGTCGTGCGCGCCTGCGGGAGCGATAAAACACGTGTACGGGGACACAGTTACGTTGGTTTTGCGAATGGCTCGGCGTTGATCGCTGTGTGTGCGCGAGAAGGAAACAGAAAGAGAGAGGGAGAGAGAGGGAGAGAGAGAGTTACCAGGGGAATGAGCGTGCAAGGTAAAGCTGTAAAACTTAAATTGATCCGCTAACCGTCGCGGACGATAATGGGCAAACGAGGAAACATTATAAAATCCGTGGGGCGACTATGAATCCGATAACTGGTCGCGTGCAATCCGGCATTGGGCGTTTCCCGTCACGTACGCCGTATTTTCTGTACCCGAGTGGCCGTGGCGCCGGGCACCGGACCCGAGGAATACTAATTTGCATTACTCTTTCGCGGCCGCGTGGCTCCCCCTTTTGCGCACATGCCCCGACATCGGCGGAATAATCCGCGGATAAGCGGCGATATTAACGATCCCCCTCGTAAAAACAAAACCGCCGCCGAGCACCGGCTCTTTGTACGCCGAGACGTAACTGGTTCGTATCGACGACATTTTTCCACCGGAAATGAACTAATCAGCGACCCGGATTGTCCAAGCGCCACTTCTCCCCCTCCCAGTATACCGAACGAAATAATCAGTGGACCGCGCACCCTCACGCCAATGCAAAATTTGTTTAAATTGAACGAGAAAACATTCCTCCCATTTGACTTATTTTCGCATTTAGATCTACATCCTTGCGAATTATGCCACCAGATTGGTGGTGACATTCTGTGTTAAATCAATTTGTAAATTGGAATCTAGCTGCACGGAATTTTTACTATTTTTGTGCGAAAAATTCGTGTTTGCAAATTACAAACATGCTACTGTTGCAAAAACATTGTAGTTAATGTGGAAGATGGATCAAGCATTATAGTGAAGGCACTTATACACGAGTGCATACACGCATTGCGATAAAAGCAGTTACAGTGAATTCTCGATATATGTCCAGGAGACGTACGCGAGCCGTATGCTCCATAAGCTCACAGGTTATACCCGTGAAGGGCCGCGGTAGTGGGGATAATTTGCGCGACATTTATCACCCAGATCCTGGCGACATATGTAGAGAAATCATTGTATATGAAAGTGTATAGATTGTACCCACAGAAAATTTTGTGGAGTTTTTAGAATTGAACCGTGTCGAAAGCACTTCCTGGACGAATTTCTTGCACACTCTTCCAGATGATCGTCATGACAGAACACTCGTGTTGTCACTGTCATTCGACCCACCGCAGATCATCCGGCGTCGTTTCCCCAATTTTGCATTCGTTAACGAGGTTACGCGGACAATGCAGCGCGTGACGCTCGGAGCGAGCGGGAAATTTTCTTCGAAAAAAGTTGTGACGGTAAAGCGGTTTAAATACCGGCAGAAATTCAATTACGGCTGAAAAGCCGCAAGAACTGTGTGCCTCGTAAATGGTGCTCGTCGCGCTCCGGGGGCGAAATTACGCCCGGAATACCGGTCTGATTCTCGAAATCGCAAAAAATCGTTTTTCCGAGACGGTCGCGGCAGCACCTCGTCGAGATTGCGTTTATTTATTCGGCTTATTTATTTTAGAACGGGTCTCTTTCCGCGTCGATACCCCCTCCTCCAACTAGTGATGGAAGTGATCCAATTCTTTCACCTGATTTTCGAGTAATTCGGTAATCGAATAATTACATTAAAAAATCGAGGAATATCGACATGTATCGAGTTCCAATCGAGGCTTAATCCATCGTCCCATTTGTTGGGATTCGGGGGCAGCTGTGGACACTTAAGTGTGCAAGCATGTTTTCGGCCCAATGACAAACCGAGTCGATTATGTCCACGACTAATTTGTTTACTCTTCTAGGCTTTCAAAAAATCTAGAAAATTTCTGTAATACTTACTGAAGTCCCTATTTTACAGTCGTTGGCACGTTAAATGTTTAAAGCATTACTGGGAAAAAAATAAATATTCGATATAAAGAAATTCAAAAGTGAAATTTTTGCGTACATGTGAATGACCCATTGTGCCCACGGGGGGTTAGATACAATCATACTTGGTTATTAGTAATCGATACTAATTGAGAAGGATCATGCCCTCACTACCTCCAGCCGCCCCCGGGTCGATGGAAATTTAATGCGAGTTAGGGGAAAGGAACGGGGGCGCAGTCGATTCCGTGCGTATTGAAACACAATCGCAGACGAATAATATGAGATTCATCGAGATGCAGCGGGCCGAGTCACTTGTAATTCTTTTCCGTCGTTGCCTGCGGCGCCACCCCCGCGTTTTAGCTCCCCATTCCACCCCTTTGTTCCAGCAGTTTCGCCTTACCCCGCCCAGACCGGGCTGATCCACGCCATCTTTTTT
Source organism: Halictus quadricinctus (assembly GCA_028454245.1). Lineage (NCBI taxonomy): Eukaryota > Metazoa > Arthropoda > Insecta > Hymenoptera > Halictidae > Halictus > Halictus quadricinctus. The sequence goes on from JAQQRP010000494.1 coordinate 6,539, forward strand.
GTCTCGCCATTTGTTCGGAATCGCGGAAAGGTCGACGGGAGAATTACGATGCCGAACGAAGACGGAAAGAGTGAGAGACAAAGAGAGAGAAAGAGAGAGAGAGAGAGAGAATACCGTCCCATCGATGGTTAAAAAGAAAATCAGGGGAAAAGGGTTTGGGATACGAACATCGCTCTGTCGATGTTAACTTCGCATTTAACATCTGCCTAGCACGGTTAAAATTTCCCCCGAGGTTTACTCTAAGTTGTACGCCGCGGCCGGCAAAGATCTTTTGTCTCTCGGTTCGCCGAAAGGAAATCAAGGGACTTTATGTTCTTGATTCGCGGAACACTTTATCCCTTGCACACGGCCTTCGCACAACGGAGTAAAACTTATTTTTCTGCACCGAGAACACGCGCCGCTTCTGCGCGAACGTGTACACCTGTGCGTTTTGTGCGTACGCGATAAACTGAACTGCCAAGCCTTTTTGTAATTCTCGATGACCGTTCCAGATTTTTTATTTTACAATTACTGAAATCGTAAAGATGCTTTCGTGGGAAATAAATATATTTAGGAGGACACGGATCATAACACGAACCGCAAAAAATCCAGATATGGTAGAATAAATCCAGATAAGACAGCATGACATATTAGACAAAGGAGACATGTTAGTAAGACGTAATAGTTTATGTGACATGTTAATCACTTTTAAGGCTCGGTAGGTTTAGTCTTGAGAGATTTCAGAACTCATTATGTGTAGGAGAGGAGGAAACAAAAAATGTTTATGCACTGAGAAATTTTTTATGTCTCCATTTACAGCAATGTTTTACTGTGACAAAAATAAATTTTTCATTTTAAGAGAATTTCTAACAGTCGGAATTTCGTTAAAATTATTTTTGGGTGTAGTTTATAATCAAACGAATGTTGATCTGAATTTTCAACGGTTTGAGAACGTAAAATCCAAAATGGAGCTGCAAATTTTTATCCAGGTTTATTGATAAAAGTGTAAAAAATCAGCTCGTGGATCCCGTAAATTATTTCGTTAACTTAATCAATTTATTAAGCTGGATTATATACCCCCAAAATTGTGTGATTTTTTTGGTGTTTCGAAAGCACGATATTTAAAATCGATTTACGAATCGAGTAAACAAATGACAATCGGATCTGCTCGTGAAGGGGAAAAAAGTCTGCATAAATGTTCGCAGTTTAATTGAAACGCGTGGAACACGGGACAATTCATTTCTTCCGTGCAACAGTCTCAAAACATAAATTACTCTCGCGCAATTTGCATGAGAAACATCGTTTGACGTTTCTGTTAGCGATCGATGATCACGGAATGACGCGCAGCAACGCGTAAATCTTGTCGCCCAAACAATCACCGGCGGAATCTGCGAATCCGATAAAAATAATTCGCGATAAAAACGGTTCCCTGAACCGTGCACGCGCGGTATGAATAATAAACGCGGTTTCACCGCGTACATATCGTCCGCCAATTATTCGAGTCGCGAACAATTCGCTCGAAACATGTTGATTTAATAAACGCATAAATGGCTAGGACTTGTCGAGCTTCAAAATTCCCCTGTTCTATTTTATTTCTTCTACGTATTTTTCGGAGAACTATCGCACGGATTTAGTCGACATGGTCTCCGCGGGGCTAACTTCTTTCAGCGTGTCAGTCCTGCGTCATCGGAAGTTTAGATTTAAAAGATTTAAAAAGTTTCGGTGCTGCCGGACGAACTTAATTAATCCTTTAATGAAAACGGTTTAGTATTTTATACTGGAGTTGACGGAGTTGCGATTTTGCCTTCGCGGATTTAAAAGACTGTGCTAATGATATTTTATGAAAATCGCTGTAGCGTGTTCACCTTTTTGCACGAAGTTTGTCTACAACAATTTCAGAGTACTTTCTACAGTAATAAATTGACTGTGAATTTTATGCATTTTATATACTGCGATTGACCTACTGAATGTACTAAAAGAAGAAATGCATTTTCATTGAATTTGTCGTTTTCACAGTCGACTTGGAACATTTTTATAAAATATTTTCTCTGATATCGACGTTGACAAATTAGCTTACAAAAATCAACAATTTCAGAGTAGTTTGTACAGTAATAAACTGACTGTGAATTGTATGCATTTTATATATTGCACATATTGTTACATTGTGCATGACTTACTGAATGTACTAAAAGAAGAAATGCATTTTCATTGAATTAGTCGTTTTCACAGTCGACTTGGAACATTTTCATAAAATATTTTCTCTGATATCGACATTGACAAATTAGCTTACAAAAATCAACAATTTCAGAGTAGTTTCTACAGTAATAAACTGACTATGAATTTTATACATTTTATATATTGCACATATTGTTACAATGTGCTTGACTTACCGAATGTACTAAAAGAAAAAAAGCATTGTCACTGAATTTGTGTTTTTTCTTGGAGCAATTTTATAAAATATTTTTTCTGATGTCGACATTGACAAATTAGCTTACAAAAATCAACAATTTCAGAATAGTTTCTACAGTAATAAACTGACTGTGAATTGTATGCATTTTATATATTGCACATATTGTTACATTGTTACTTGCTGAATGTATTAAATTTAATAAGATTTTTATAAAATATTTTCTAAAAGATCCACAGTCTAGTAATCAAGCGGCTATAGGAAAAGTTAAGAAATAAAAGTGTTTGTTGACACTGGAATGCTTAGTCGATCATTTCCGGTTGTTTGAAAACGCTCCAGAAAATCATAGGCGCGATAATACGTGGTCCAAGTGGACGAAGGGCACGTCAACGGATTTTTTATCGATCGCATAAACAACTATTAGGTAATCGGTTGAACCGTGGCTAACCCTGGCTGACCCTGGAGCGCATTATAGCCGCCTTGACGGGAATTATGGAACCGAGTTAGTCTATCCGGCACACCGATCTTGGATTTAATAGAGACTGTGTGGCCAGGGTCGAGTGCGCGATAAAAAATGGGATCGTGATAATCGCGCGAAAGAACCGCAGGTCGATTCGATTATACGTTCGGTGAATGGGAGCGTTTATCGCGGCGAGCCGCATAAGGGCGCAGTGATTTTTCGACTTAGGTTTCGTTCCCGACGGAAACCCCGGGCCGAATATTGAAATCATAACGCGCCAGCCATGAATATTATTCGGGCTCTAAGGCGATATAATTTAAAATCGATGGAGCGACGTGGAATAAATTTGGCACCCTACCGCTCACTTTGCGTCCTAAGCCCCGGTGTCGAGGGTTGGAGGGGGTGGCTACAGGGTACGCTAACGTCCGGGGCAAACTTCAGTTAGATAATGATAGCGGTTCAGCACCTGAGCTCCTCGTGATGGAAGTTTTCACTTCTTCACTTCTTCGCTTCCCGCCCCCTCCCGTATCTCTTTTCTCGGATACTTCCTCTTTTTATCGGGAAAATTGAATAGCTGAATTGTTAATGCTTTAAGTGATTCGAAAAATTATGGCTCCTCCGTGGAACGGTCTCACTGTCAACCCTCCATCGTATTTTTACTGCCCTTTCTAATGGATATGAAATGTTCGCTTTTAACATCAACGAAACACAACTTCTTTTCATGAATTAAAATTATTGATCAACGCATGCACCATTACACTCAACATTCTCGATTTTATCATGATTAAGTTGCACTCGATTATGATATGATCAGGGATAAAAATCACAACGCAGGGATGTTTAAACATCGCAATATTCATTTCCGATATTCAAAATTGGCAGCGCGCATCCGAATGTAAAATTTCGTGTCACGTTTTGCAATCTTGAAATAATCCTAAAATTTACATGAGAGCATAACATTAATATGCAAATTAGCAGATTACATGATTTGTTTTAAAGCAATGTTCGACATATTTTAATAATTACGATTTCGACGAGTTGTTTGTTATTAAATATTTAAATTACAATATCATAAATGTTATTAACATTTTCGGGTATTCATGCGAAATATAAATGTGTTTCCTCTTTTAACTAATACATTGAAAATAATATAATAATATAAATCCCTGTAATGTCTGCAAAAATATGTGTTTCATTTATCCATTTTTGCCGTAAATGCATAAAATCCACAGTCTAGTTATTAGTCAACGGATCATTTATGTATATTGCTGTTTATTTTTCTCAACGCTTCAGGGCGTGACATAGTGTGCAAATAGTTTTAACAAATACGTGGTACGCATTTTTACGTTTGCATATATTAAGGCAGCTTGCACAGGGCACGCATACGTCATGGATTATTCAGGCAAAACTGAAATTTGCAATTTTTTAACAACATTTGATACCGTTTGCCATAAACTCCACCGCAAGAAGGTAGCACGAAAAGCGTGTTAACATCGACGGTACTCGTGGTAGTTAAAAGCATTTAAACAAGATGTCTAGTTTCGAAAATACTCCCCTAGCGCATTTAACATTTAAATGGAGTCATTAAAGGTTAAAACGCAGTCTCGCCATGGCCACTCGACTGTGGAAGAAATTCTGCATTTTTTAATTGTACAAATATCGTTGGAAATAGAGCAACGTAGAGTGGTGTGTAGCATGCGCGGCGTAAAAGATTGGAAATCTGTGTTCGGATTCTGTCGCATCCGTCGTCGGGATGAACCGAAACGCAAACATTTG
>JAQQRP010000497.1:0-11131 GCA_028454245.1 Halictus quadricinctus
AATTTTTAAACAAATTCTAAACCGGCAAGATGATGACTTAAACCCCCACTATTTTCGCATGGACTACAAGATATGTCATTTAGAACAAAAGCATGGAGTGACACGTACGAGTAATTATAGATTCTAACCCATCGCTGTGTATATCTGGGTTTGGTACCTGCATATCCGCCATTTTTCTGGAACTGTTCTCCTTTAATCGATGACTTCATCGGATTTCCCCGACGATGCTGTCTGTAGAGCTAATAACCAGCTCGTTCGGCTGACTGCAAAAATTCGGCCGTGGAACGCGTGTGGATCGTCTCCGTTTCTCAACGCCTGTTGGCTCGCTCTTCTGCACAGGAGTTCGTTTCTCTCCCTCTCTCTCTCTCTCTCTCTCTCTCTCTCGACTGGAACGTGGCCGGGATCGTGATGACCCGCGGTTTGGAAAGCAACCGAAAAGCAATAACTCTAGGAAAACGCCGCGATAGATTTTCCCCGGGTCCTCAGCCGTGTCGTCATTATTCCCGAGCGTCGCGGTCAATATGCTCGCATTACGGGGAAGTTTGGTCTCCTCCGAGCAGTCGCTTTCTCGCTCGCGCTCGTACGGCGTCGCGACGCTTCGCCGTTCGGATAATCCTCGAAACTTTTATCGGATTCTCGTCTGCAGTCATACACCCGGATACGAGAAAGTGTTTCAGTGTAAAGCGGCGACCTGGAAGCGCGACGCTGTCGGCCCCCGTATTGAAAGAAGAAGGAGAGCTTATCGTTCCCACGGTGACCGTGCACCGCGCTATGAAAGTCACGAGTGCTTTACGGAAATCTTTCTGCGGTTGTTCTTTTATTAAGTTCCGGGGGCTTGGTTGGCATCACGGCCTCGTTCCCGACCGACCTCGCCGAGGAACGTAAATTGAAATTCGATCGGGCCAGCATTCTTCCAGCCAGCCCGACGCGAACGGACGATGGCCCGCCCGGTTCTTTAAGCCGAAGACGACGCACTCCGTTTCTGAGTGGATTGGGATTCCACTCGGTTTCGAACAGTCGTTGTTCTAATTTTTTCGGCCACCAAGCACGCCGCAAGCTTTCCTTACCGGGAGCGAAAGTTTAAACATCGTATCACTTAAAATAACCAGCTCATCGAGCTCTTTCGGATTCCCGAGAACAATAGATCAGGACAGGACTGAAACAATAGATCGCACACAGTTCGCTCACTAATGTATTTCAACGACCTTGAAAACAGAGGAACTTTCTCAATATTGGACGACCCCGACTTTTCTCAGCAATCGGAACCATTGGGTTTACTAATTGACGCGTGACTGATGAAACTGCTGTTGGTAGAAATTATGTGAGTTGTAGCTCAGTAGTATCGGAGAAACACACGGACCAAAAAAAAAAAAAAAAGAAAACAAGTATCGGGTAAATCGCGTTTAAAGTTCGTGAACAATTTTAAGACAAATAGCCAGTTGTTTGTGGTAATGACTCCAATTTGCTATCCCGGAGCCATAAAGAGGACTTTCCTGCTCATGAAACAGGTCATAAAGTGCCTTCTTCCTTGGCGTTGAGAAATTTTTGCGGCTTTAGTGGTAGTAGTCTCTACCGACACCTCTCAATTCGGGAAAGCTTCCTAATTTTCCGCCTCTCCTATTCGCAATTTATCCAGCACTATATTGATTTATAAAATTTAAAACGTTATTTACCGGTGAAGATTGAACAGTCTCCTAAAAATCTAGGTTAAATAATTGAGCACTTAATCCATTTTTCGTTTGCAATAGTTACTAATAAATATACTGCGGATCTCTATGCAAAACAAAAATTTTCTACCTGGAGTACAACGGACTTGAGTGAAATAGAAATTTATTTTCCTTCTTAATATGTTTAATAGGTTGAAAATACTATAAGAGCATTTGAAAATTTTTCTACTAAATTGCTATTCAGAAGAAAGCTATCTGTCTTTTGTCATGCAGATAATACAGTAAGTGTCCAACCTTTTCAAGAAAATTTTTCGAAAATTTACTAAATATCCGCTGGCACATTGTACATGTATACCGACTTTTAGACAGCTTCTCTTTTTTTTTGAACACGTTACGGTCTACCCGTAGTAATTTTTGATAAACGTCTTTTCGGTGTACCGCGGAGAATTGCAACGAAGGAACAGCGATTGGACGAAAGCAGGATAATTTCCGCGGAGACCTTCCGCCGAAACAAAACGCTCTCCTCCCCCGATCCCCAACGAATTTTCAGCACTTTCTCCCCGGCATTCAACCCCTTTTTCGCATTGTTTCCATATCGTCGCGACTCCCGCCGGAATGGGCGAACCCGTAGTCCCGGTCGGGGGTTACGCGATTACTTTATTCCGACGCATTTCCGTCGTCCGTTCCCCGGTTGAATCGCAAACGGCATTCGAAAAGCAAACGGAAAACAAATTGTATGGAAAGATGGAACAATCTTAATGGGCTCTCCAGGAACGAGGGAATGAAATTGCGCGAGAGCCGCGGTTCGAGCCGGGGAGCGTACCTTGAATGGCGCGCGCCGGATCGACTGTTTCGCAAAATATTATTTAAAGTGCGCGAATGGCGGGCGAAATAAAGGGTCCTGGCCGATAGGAGAGGCCAGGAGAGAGCAATTGCAGGTGGCGAGCGCACCACCGGCCCTCTCCCTCTCTCTCCCTCTCTCTCCCCCTCTCTCTAAGAATTCTCTATCCCGTCGCTAACTTCATTTAAGTTTTGATCCTTTTACAGGCTGAACGTTAACTTTCTATATGGAGCATTGCGGAGGGTACTTTAAAATCTCGAATGGGAACGACCCCCCTCTCTCTCTCTCTCTCGCCCTCTCTCTCTCTCTGGATCTCTCGCAGAGGGCGTGGTCCCTGCACCGTGTTCTGGTCACAAGGATCAGACATCGCAAGAGCTGCGAGACGGTTGCGAAAAAAGGAAAAAGTAGAATAGGAGGATCAGGAAGGAAAAACGAGTCTGCCGAATCTCCCGAAACGCAAATTGTAAGCGCACCGCAGATTTTTCTACCAAATTATGTGCATTCCTCGAATTATTCCTGTGGACATTTATCTCTGCTCTTCAACAGTTTAACACTCGGACCATTCTCCACAACAATCGCCCCTCCACGGGTTAATTTGTTATTCTACAATTTGTTTTTAAACCTTTCTGCCGAGGCACTTTTCTTCTAGACACGTCAGTCGTTCTTAATGGAACAGCTGATAATTCCAAGGATCTGCCAGAAACTGAGCAGTAAGATGGCAAGATTTATTGTCTGGGTCAAAATGGACCCACGCTCCCGCGTCCAAGGGTTAAACATATACGACTGTTACATGTTCCTTGAATTTTTGTTGTGTATGAATTAATGACGTGACCGACCGAAACTATTATTACATTCTTATGTATTAATTTATTATTTTATTGAAATGTAGTAACGTTTACCCTCGTACTGTCGACCCTCGTTCGTTGTTTGGATTAACTGGATACAAATTGGAATTTGGTTTGGAAATTTGTGTATTACTGTAATTTTCTTAATTAGAAATGTTAGTAATATATAGTTCGAAAATAACACAAAACACGAAAATTGCATAGTGAAGAACGTATTTGTATACTGTAGAATTACATTTGTATTGAAGCATATACTCCGCATCGTAATCCAAGAGTAATGTTAGTTTTCCAACCATAAGAATAATAGAGTTCTCTCCCGGCAGATTCATATGTGGTTACACAAATCCCAAGTGTTCCACTGGAACCTTATTATTAATAGTAACATGTTCTACTCTGTCGGTTTGTACGATGGAATTGTCAAAAGTTAGCAAGTCGAGTTAGTTGTCAAAGTCACGTTAACAATAATAGAATGAAACATTCACGATTTTTAGAAATCGGTCAAAGCTGATTATTCTTGTGATTGTTTCAAACGCTTGAAAATTCCATCGGGGACACGTCGAAAACACGATATAAAAATTTCCAATTTTGGGAAAATTTTGCAAGTCGTTTGTTCACGCTCGATGGAATTTGTAAACGTTTGAGGGGTCAAATTGAAGCTAGAAGAATGGCACTTTACTTTTTTCACAGAGTCGCCGAGAACCACGAAATTACATCGAAATTGTAAAAAACGATTTTCCAATTTGTCGAAAAAATCGAAAATTTTCAATTCGCCTTTTCAATGTGTTCCCGTTTGAATTGTGGGACATGTAACGGCAATTATAAGAGTGAATTGAAAAATCTCTAAATTACGAACCGCGAACTTTTACAAAAATCACTCGATTTTACCAGAAATATTTGGATCGATTGTAGAATTTGTTTTTGTATGAGTTTTGAGCCTTCTCGACCCCTCAAGGGGTACACCCCGAGGTAGTGGGGATAATTCCGCGACATTTATCATCGAGGTCTCGGCGACATATGTAAGGTCTCGCGAATTCATTGTAATGCTCTGAGTATCATATATGTGCAGGTGATGAATTTCTGCTGATTTTTAATGTTTGATAAATTTATTATTTCTAGCTTGCTAATATTTGCAACAACTCCTTCCACCGACGGTATTGACAAACGCTTCTTATTATCTTAGACCATAATTTCTCGGAGAAAAAATGGACAAATCAGGAATTGTTAAAAAAATATTGAAGATTAAATGAATCCGATTTGCGTTCTGAAAATTCAGTTAGTATGCAGTTCATGTCAACGTTGGACTCGGTATTATACTTTTATATGGATGCTTTCAATGATTCGGTTTTTAATTTGATTTTTTCACTGTTCACCAGTGGAAATACTCGTTGAATGGATGGATTACACCCACATAGACATAAGCAAAATTCGGCGATTTTTAAAATATTTTTGAAAGCCATGTCCTTTACAAGCGAAGTATTTGAAAATTTCATCCGAACCATATTGAAAGGATTCATCATTGTGTCGCCATATTTCGATCTTTTCACCGGCGGCGCAACTTTTAATAAACGAGACTTCAACAAACAGTTTGCCGCCAATCTTCACGTACTGATTCGCACGGTGCGGGGCGCGTGCTGTGTCCCGATGTTCAATTTTATTTCAGTTCGTAAAATACAGGATAGAATGATCATTTCAGCGAACGGGTGAACGAAGGAAAATTGAAATGAAGGACGCATGGTCACTATATTATACGGAGCGATTCATCTCGGTGATCGAAGGGGCGGGGGGACTCGAAGACGAAGAGGGGAAGAGCGAATGATCAGAGCGTCAATCTGGATTCTAAGTGGGCAGATATCGAGCGAGTAAGATACTTGCGACGAAAAGTTTTCAGAAAACCGGCATCCGTGCTCTGTTTGCGCTTCGGCCGGTACTCTCGGGCTACCCTCTTTCACGAATATCGCTGAACTTCAGATGCGATCGGTCGGGGATGCTTGTATACGTAGTGTACGCCCCTATCTCGCGAGAAGTAAGTTGCCCGTGGTAGCCGACGAATGATTTACGGCGGCCGATAAATTTATTTATTTACTTGTTTATTCGCCAGATGATTTATCGAATAAATGACACGTCTACGCGGACGTCGCCGCCGAGATTTCATTGAACGCAAATTCATAGAGTGAACTACCGAGTTTTATAGCTGGCCCTGTTATTGTGTCCTTTTCGGAAATATACTACGGTAAAAATGCGAAGCTATGCAATGCATCGACGTCAATGGACGCCATTTTGAATATTAGTAGACTGCGGACTTGATGCACTTATGACAAAAACCGGCAGGTACAATTTAAAACAGTATACAGTGTTTACTCGATATATGTCCAAAACACGGGTCTAGCCAGGGGCATATATCGGGTAAGAGATACTATTCCGCGCGACCTTACACTCTCCAGCTTCTTGGCCACTCACGGGGTATACCCCGCGGAAGTGGGGATAGTTCTGTGACTTTTATCGGCTAGGCATTTGGGACAAATACAGAGTAAACAAGAGGTATGTATACAAGAGGTTCAAGGACGTCACTTTACTACTTTCAGCCGATTAAAAGAAAGATCGTTTTGCGAGCATTTTGAATTTTGCATAAAGATCCACTTTATCTATTCTAATAGAATTATGTTTGTTAATCGAGCGTTGCAATCGATGCTAACCGGTTCGTTCCCGATATCAAATGATTATATTGTACAGGGTGTATAGAAGATCTTTAGAAAGGAGTTGCCAGAAAATTGTCCTTGACCTTGCACCTCAAGGTCAATTTTTTTTTGTTTTCTTCCCCAGGGCGTACAATATATCGAATCTGATCAACGAAACGAGGGTGAAACGGTACGAAACGAATTCCTAATTCGTACACTCGAGCGGAATGAATAGTGAAAAACCCGCGGGTGTAACAATAGCGAGGATCCGCGACGGGTTTTGCGTTTCAGAAGCGGGCGGGAGAAGAAATTTATTTAGAGCACCTGCCGCCCGATACCGCGCGGTCCGTTTCTTCTTTCCGTTAAATAAAATAACGCTTCGCAGCTATCGTCGAGATGGTATACAAATTTCCCCGGCACTCACTTCTGAAATTCACAGGAAAGTTGCGCGGGCTAGCGCCGGCCCCCGGTAACGTAATACGAAATCGTAAAAGTATCGGATTCCGTTTTCCCTCGGAGAGTTTACGTTACAAATATTCTCTTGTGTTCGGCGCGCCGCCGACGCCGACGCCGACGCCGACGCCGACGTCAGGTTCTCTCCCAGTGTCTTTTCGCCGTTTCGCGTTTGAATCCAAGCAAATCGTCTCCGGTGTACGCGAATAAAATACGAAACCAGAACCCGTCTTCCAACGAACGTCGTCCATTTTGTTGCTCTTCATTTGCCGATGGACAGACGACCGCGACCGGATCGTCGAAAACAACGTGGCGGACATGTTGTTCGCCGTTGTTTACGTTTACCGATTAGCCGTTCTCTAGCACAATATTGATTTGCGTGCATAAAGTATTTTGCAAACAACCGGCGCGTGGAACGTGAGCTACATGGAAAAACATGCTGCGTTTCGTTCGTTTTGAATATGGCCGTGCGCTTCCAGGTGTGTGACCCGCCGCGTAGTCGTCTCTCTCTCGTTCGTTTAATACGTCGCTAGCGGTTGGATCGGTTCTCGTTGACAGATATATCTCGTCATATATCGTGTAGCGTGACCTAAACGTACAGTTTGACTCGGTGGCTTTGTGGAAATCGGACAATACGCCAACTGTCTCTTTAACTCAGAGTTTCAATAAATCTGCATGCGCAAGGTCACTGCAAAGTGAAACGGTACTTTATCTGTCAATTGTTTTTGACGAGTATACTCGTCACGAAGAAATGACACTGTTTTCTGTTACGAAGAGTATACTCGTCATTTAGAAATGACAATATTTTCTGTTATGACGAGTATACTCGTCACGAACAAGTGGCAATATTTTCTGTTCCGACGAGTATACTCGTCATGCGTAAAAAGTAGTTACAATTTCCTGATTAAATTGCAGTTTTAGTGAAAACTAAAATATATTCATGAACTTTAAGATGTTTGAAATATTTGGAGGCCAAGACGAAATAAAAGGGGCGAATAAAAATATATAAATAATTATTATGAAATAACTGTAAACAGTATACATTTTTTTTTATAAATGTATTGTTTTCTTTCTTTCGATAGTCGTCACTGGTCATTACGGATTCATATTTTTCGCTCGTTTTGATTTTAATATGAGAGCTCGTGAAAGTAGAAATATAACAAATAGAATAATCTAGAATGAATGAAATTTGAGACAGATCAGTTCTTTTCTATTTCGTGGTCGCTAATGACCTAATAAAAAAAAAGAATTTAGGTATTTAGCTGATCGACGTCGGTTGCTAGACCGTGGCGAAGTATGCTGTCTTTTATGGCATTGTTACGTACCGCGAATTTATTTAGACGCGTCGCCTGTCTACTTAGCGTCAGTCGCTCTATTTGTCATTCGTTTTTGCCGGCGTAAATGTTTGCCGTTACCGAGATACTCCCGTCCCTATCTTAATGTATTCGAAAAGAGTGTAAGAATGAAGGGAAAGCAAATAAAATGGTAACTAACCACAAACCGTACGACGGAGGCTCACCCTTCAATATCCCGCAGCAGCCAATTGAATTACCATTCGCCTGGGTCGTTTAAGAAACCACCTCGTAGAACGTGCTTAACGCACTGTTGACCTGCTGTTTTATGCAAAAACTAACACGCTCGGCAGACTATTATCATAATTCGATGGGAAATCTAAGCAAACACTATCAGTGATAGCAGACATCACTGTGTCGACGGTAATACTTTAAGCCTACTTCAAACAAAAGTATTGTTAGGTTGCATATTTTTCCAGTGTGACAAATTACTCTCTCTCTTTGCAGCTAATAATTGTAGTATACTCAAGCAGCCGAGTACTATATTCAACAAATTCTAAAAGATCTTTACGTTTAATTCAATTTTATTTTATTTTCTTTACGTCTTTGCCTAATGATGATGTTAAAAAACTAGTTTCTGCTGGATACCAGTCTATAATTCTATGTTCATGATATTAATGACTAAAGTTCTAAAGAAGCCTAGCAGGGTACTTGGTGCGGAAAGAGGTAGTATCGTTATCCTCCAACCAATGCTGTCTTTACAAACTCGTTAATATAAGAAGTACAAGTAAAATAATGGTAAAACCCGGCGTGAGATTACTTTTTTTCAGCACAAATAGATCAGAAGATATACTAGACTTAAAAAATTTTCGACAAAATCGATTCCGAACGGGCAAGCGTGTATGCATACTTGGCCGACTTGTCTGGCCATCGTTGACTTTTACTACTTACTGTAATCCCCACAGAGGAAACGCACCGTATCGACAAGAACGGAAAATGCTTGAAATGCTTTTTGGTACCACTCTGTACATCATATCCGTGTTGCAACAGATTCTCATTAGCCGTATAAGCGGCTTCGTGGATTTAAACAAAATGAATATTCGTTATCCAACGGAAGTTGGGTTCCTATCCTAATTGAATAATTAGGTCTATATCCCGGAATGTGCTCACGGTCTTCGTAGCCTCCTTCAGTTGACAGTCTCGCAATCCCGTTTGACTAGAAGACCCGCGTGTACCCCCACCCCCACCCCTACCCTTGCCGAGTCTCGCAGTGAAGTACGCATCTGAGCCGTTAATTACGGGTTGCGCGTTTGCCAGGTATTGTTCGCCCATCGCAAAGACGCGCATGGAAGCGCAGCAATTTGAAAAAAAATACCCAGCCCTTCAGCGAGAAACACGACAAATATCAAATCGATACAGTGGTGCGCGGGTTGCGCGCGCACCCGATATAGTCTGCTTCTATCTTTCTGTCTCCGTTTCTCTCTTTCGCTCTTGCTCATTTTACGCACACGCACGCGTGCCGTTATTGCGCCTAACGTATCGATAAATGGTCGAATACATCAATCTGCCTTGTTTATACTCCGAAAGGATAGCGATCGATGTCGGTGTGGCTGTTGCACCGACCATTTCCGGTGAGCCGATGAGCCGGTCGAATCATATTTTGTTTTCCTAGTATTCAACGCGTTAACGTGCCGCCGGTCGTGTTCGGTAATTCCATTAGGGGATATCTTTTTCCGGAATCTTTCAACCTCCCCAGTGATTTTTTATAATAAACGAGGCACAGTGTTTATAAATGTCCCAAATGCCTAGCCGATAAACGTCCCAGAACTATTCCGCCGCAGGGTTATACCCCGTCAATGTATCAGAGTATCTTCTTGCCGATACATGTCCCTGGTTAGACCCGTGTTTTGGACAAGTATCGTGTAAACGCTCTATTCAAAGAAACAGTTCTGCATATCTGTGATACCTATAGAACTAATCACGTATAGACATGTGAAACGGAGGTACTGTATATTTTTCCTATCATAAAACTAAAAAATTTGTTCAAATTAATTATTTTTCATTTTGTTCCGAATAACAACTACCGAGACGCAAAATTCATGTGAATTACGGGCTAGCTGACGCCTGGGTTCGCGAATCGTTTAGGTTAGTCACAAGAGACTTCCTTTTACGGAAGGCAAAGGGACACATGGTGACTTAGATGTTCTTATCCTTGGGATCAAATAAATGAATCGCGGCGTTAAATAACGTGACCCGGGTCAAGTGGTCTCCTCCGGAGAACCTGATCGTGATTTAGGGTTGGATAGCAACCCAAGGAGCACTCAGTCGTTTAGCCTACACCTTCAGTAAGGAACAGAGAGGATGAAACCATTAGCAGAGCTGGTCGAGCTGAATAAATTGCATCGTCGCAAATTGCTTGATTCAATTTGCCGTATTATGAAGCTTGTTCGAGCCTGGTGGCCGCAACAATTTTCTTTTTTGAGCATCTACAAAGAAACATGTTCGAGTTACACAAGCCGATTTTTATGAAACTTATGCGAGACGTAATTCTCCGAAAAATATTTGGTATGTGTTTTTTTCTATCGCCAACCATTCACTTTGAAGGGACGAAAACAACCCTCAAAGTTGGGGGTCGAAACCACATTTTTTGAAATATCTTGGAAACCAGGGCTCGAAGAAAATTCAATCTAATTAAATTAATCAGGCATCGCTTAGCTCAGTCACTACAATTGATTTTTTTTTGCAGAAGGCAGAGGGACACATGGTGATTTAGATGTTCCCATCCTCAGGATCAAATAAACGAATCGCGGCGTTAAATAACGTGACCCGGGTCAAGTAGTCTCCTCCGGAGAACTTACTTTGAGGGCTGTTTTCACCCCTTCAAAGTGAACGGTTGGCGATCAAAAAAAAAAACACGTGTCAAATATTTTTCGAACAGCTATGTCTCATACAAGTTTCGCCAAAATCGGCTTGTGTAACTTGAATATGTTCCCTTGTTAGCCGAAAGATCAGGGTGTGTACAGGGTGTATAAAAAAGGAATTCGTCCTAGGGGTAAATCTACACCTCTGGGTCGGTGGACATTTGTCAAAGAAACTTGCCGCAAAATTGTGTATAACAAGGAAAATTATCGTTAAAGTTTTTTTTAAATCAACACCTATACATCGAGAAAAGAACAAGTTTGAAAGCAACCATATGTCGCAAACAAATAGTTGTGATACATGTAAAGTACACTTAAATAAATGTAATAGACTGCGAATCTTCATGCAAAATAAAATTTTTTCACATCGATTGCAATAGATAGAAACTAAGTAAAAATTTATTTTGCTCATTAATAATTCTTATACGTTAAAAATGGTA
>JAQQRP010000498.1:0-11115 GCA_028454245.1 Halictus quadricinctus
GCATGATACATGGCCTCGGAGTGTTCTCGGATACCGGTCACGCCAGAGTGCCCACGATCGTGCAAGGCTCGATCGTCTCGATTCAGTAGAGACGCACACTAAACCTCGGTTATTCCACGGGACCCAAAAGTTCACCCTTTGGCACGATACGTGGCATCGGAGTGATCTCTGACAAAGGTCACGACGGAATACTCGGGATCGTGCGATGCTCTATCGTACCGATTCGGGGGAGACTCGCACTAAACCTCGGTCGCTTCACGGGACCCAGGAGTCTACCCTTCGGCACGATACATGGCCTCCGAGTAATCTCTGATAAGGTCACGACAGAGTAGCCGCGATCGTACGAAGTACAATCGCCCTGAATCCGGTCGAGACCCACACCAAACCTCGGTGATTCCTCGGAACCCAGGAGTCTACCCTTTGGCACGATTCGTGGCCTCAAAGTACGCTCTGTCGAGGTTTCGAAAGAATAACCGCGATCATGCGATGATTGACTGTTTCGCTTCGACCCGTACGGTACGCACAGTATCTCTCAAACGATACTTCTACGTACCCAATAATTATACTTTAACCTTGAGTTAGAATTTATATCGCGAGACGAATACGTTGTGTATGTTCGACGCGACGATCGCACGCAACGCGACGCGTTTCTATTTCCGCGAGACGCAGTTCTATAAACTTTATAAAATCGTGTCGAATGGACACATGGCGCTTTCCGCTCGCCGTCGCTTCTCGCCTATGCGACTTGCTCGCTGCAAGTTACATCCACTAACGACTGGAACACTTTTCATTATAATTCATAGTTTAAACACTTCTCAAAACAATATTTGAACACGTGGTAATTCTATAATTCCGATTGACTACTACGTGGTCGCGACCGAGAGTCACGGAACTTTATAAAAATGTTACGACAGTGCCACGGCGCGGTTTGTGCTCCTCAGTTTGAGGCGCGTACGCATCGATAGCAGGAAGGACGGTTTGCCTTACTCTGCTGAGTCGGTTTGACTCCTCTAACGCGTACCGGTTTTCGTCGAACAGACACAATTTTACTAACGCGTGTTTACCGGACCGCTTCCAGACGTAGAGTGCTGGATCAACGGCTCGCATCGACCTCCTTCGATCGTTATCGAGTGGGGATCGATGCGTGCGCAACTCGAACAGTATCGCGATATCTCGCGGTCCTTCTCTACGTTCGGACTCGCGAGCAACGTAATAGAATATTGTGGTGGGGTTGATATCGCTGTTGGATACACGCGATATATCGATGTGTAACCGACACGGTTACAGGTTTCGCATCAGGTGCGTCCTCGACGTCAACTATCCTAGCGGCTCCCCGATTTCGCATTGGGTGCGTCCACGAACCTAACTAACAAATTGAAACCATAACTCATAACAAACGAATAAAGATAAAGTATCTATTATTCGAATCGTTATTTAAATAATTTTTTATCTAAATAATGCTCAACTCTGTTGGGCCCATCATCAGTGATCCAAAAGAAGGCATCTGGGTGTGTTTTGAACATTTCGGATAATCTGGCACAAAAACGTTTGCAACAAAAGTTAATCGATACTCAGTCATCTATAAATCCTAATAGAAAAAAACTATAAAACATTTTTTTTTAATAAAAAATGATGGTCACCTTAATTTTTTAAATGCCACCAAGTAGTTTTTATTACATATTGTTGTAGTTGACGTAAAAACGAATATTTTATTTATTGTTAACAAATATAGTAATAATTGGTGTTCAAATTTCAAATATTTAGTGGTTAGAGGGTATTTATATTGTCACGTCGCACGGATTCTCATTCCCATCCGACGGGAGAAAACCTGGGCGACACCGGGTATTTACAGGCCGTGAGGCCGGGCCACGCTCGACCGCGCGATACGTGGTCCACCCGGGACAAACGGCAGCTCGCAGACTCAATTTTCCCGACGGATTTTACTAGGTTCGGGACTCAGAACGGGCGCCAGACAATCGCAAGTGTCACACGAACAATTTCGAAAAGAGCGCGAAGCGCGAATCGCGGTTTCGAGTCTACGAGAGCCACGCGATACCCTGGATAGCGGCAGTCCGGGTCAGGATTCTACGCGGTGGGAATACGGAACGTTCCCCGCGGCGGGAAGGTTTCTCACAAGAAAGAGTAAACAGGTATGGGCTTCTAATTAACATTTATTTAATTCGGTTGTTATAAAGGGCTGCCGGAAAGCCCGGCAGCGATGGAAAAAGAAGCCCGCGCGGTTGTACAAAGTATACGACAGGTGATCGGTCGTTCGCGCTTATTACGCCCTAATCTACTTTCTTCGCGTCGAACACGGTCGCGGACGCGATGTACGGCGTCTAATATCGGCTATTAACCGGACGAGAAACGACCGGGTTCAGCTGGGTTATGCGGTAACAAATTCTACTTGGCTGTGGCCGTCGGAACCAGTCGGAAACGGCGATACGGACCCGTCGCGTCGTCCCACCGTAGGCCGTCTCGAGTTTGGCCACCTTTCACTAAAATCGGCAACGGTACGGTTCCCCCGCGGATCCGCCACTCCGCGTTACAAATTCGGCGACGTACAACCGTCCCGTGACGGTCACGCGGCTCCCCGCTGTCCGGCCGGATTCGCGTTCACTCAACCCGCCCTATTCTATTCGCGATCTTCGGCATTACGAGGTTACGCCTTTTCGCGACACGAAGTATGGCCGATACACAAAAACGCTAGCCGAGCCAACGCGAAAGAATCACTAATAAAGGAAGCCTGGTCTGCACTTACCATTCGGTCTTACTGCTACCCGGTTCTCTCTAGACACGGCAGCAACCAGCAGCGGCTTGGTACGGCAACAGTAACCAAAGACTATTCAAATTACGCAATAGTTAAGCGACTAGCTTTGACTCAGTTCGACGACACTGTGACCCAGTTCGCGAAGGCTCGCTACCGCGGAAACGAGGCGTCCCCCACTTTCCTAATTTTCCCTGCTCCCGCGATACGCTCGTACCTATCGCTAGCTCTCGCGCGGCAAGGCCGCGCCCGGCGGTCCGGGGCCCTCGGCATCCGACTAATTGGCTAAATCTTTGATGATGGTACACGATCATTGACGAAGCGGCGACGAGGCTGAGATTGTCTTCTTCTCTGGACAAACCCGGGCTCGATCTCTCCCTCGATGTCCTCCTGCAGGATGTCCCTTGTAGCCGTTCCCTGAGCGCTTCTTCACGAAATTTCTCGCGCTCCGGGGAGAAGGGAAAAGAGGTCCGGGTCCCCCTGGGACCTGGCTACGGTCCTGTAACTTCGCGTCGCGCAAAGTTGCGCGGCGTTTAAAAATGCGTTACTCTCCATTATTGGGATTTTGGACTGTCCCAGGGAGAGCGATCGCGACAGCCGTTATCGCGGTGGCGCTGCCAAAGGGCGTCCCGGTCTTTCGGTATCTGCTTGGAGGGACGTAGGCAAATCTGCCACGTCACAATATACAGGGTGAAGAAACAGAACACCTAAATATCTCCGTTACTTTTCGTTGTACAAAAAACTTCTTAGAACAAAGTTACACTGTTTGAAGGGCCACACGTAACAGTGTAAGGGAAAAATTTTCGAGGTCATTTTTTTATGAGATTTCAAAATCATCGATGTTTTTTAAAATGGAATGATGTATCTATGGAGTGATATAGCTGACAAAATAACGAATTCATGAATGTAACACAATATGACTTACAAATGACCTTCAACCCAGAAAAATGGAATAAACAAAATTCAACGTGTAAGATTCATTTGCTTTATTTCTGTTACGCAAAATGTTAAAAAATATTCCCTTGAGATGCTATACATTCAAATGTATCAAAATTTTCATAAAAACCACTTGCTATATAATCCACATATGATTCGTATAACGAAATCTTGTTTATTTCTTTTCTTATTGTTGAAAGCAATTTAGTTACTCAATAATAGGAACAAAATTATGTCATCCTATAACAATAACAATACAGTTCTAAACAATGAATTTATTCGTGTATACCCCAGATAGCACAGAGACGTCTTTAAGACGTCTGTAGTATGTCCTACCAACATCTTCCGAACGTCTCCTGAACGTCTTTTGTTATACAACGGTACGTCTTAACCCTTTTAGCGCCAGGCATTTTATGGAGTACATGCGAAGAATGCCACGGGCCGATTTGATAATCAAGCGAGGCCCTTCAAACGAGGCCCTTCAAACGAGGCTGAGAAAAAGTCCCTCAGCACGTAAGCCCGCCACAACACATTGGCCCGTGGCAGTCTTTGCATAAGGACCGCGGGCCGATAGATCGCCCCGCTGGCACTAAAAGGGTTAAAGACGTCTTAGAGACATTAATAAATGTTAATTAATAGATTAATTGATAAATAAATTTAAATGAATAAGGCAATATTTTATTGTTATTGTTACTATATATTATAATATCCAAAGTATACATTAAAATTAAAATTAGGTTTAATATTGAACATTACAATTAAAATTAAACATTAACCATTAAAATTAAAGTTAAACATTGACCATTAAAATTAAAATTAAACATTAACCATTAAAATTAAAATTAAACATTAACCATTTTTTTTTATCGTGAGGAAATGCGTTCCACAGGACACCTCCTAGCGGTGTTATATATTAACATAACTGTTATAAATTTAAGTTTTATTTATTATATATTCTTATAGTGTATAGATTATTTAGTCAATAATTAAAGTTCAATTTACATCTTTGTGTAAACATGCCGTATCATAACGAAAATGACAGCTATTTATCAGCAGACAAAAATAAGTGGACACTCAAAGAAATGCGTAATAAATGGAACAGATAACAAAATTAGTACTTGGTATTGCCGCCTCTTGCTTGTATTACTACTTTCAGTCGTCGAGGAATACTTTTTATTAACTTTTCAATATAATCGTTACTAATTTTTTTATATTCAGACTGTAACCTTTGAAAAAATCGACCTTATTATTTCGCTGGTCCAATGGAACTTTTGCGTTCAGTAAAGTTCATAAGTTTTCGATAGGATTCAAGTCAGGGCTCTAGGCCGGCCATTCAAGCAATTTAATACTGGAATTCTTAACAAAATTTGTACTTTTCTTAGCAGTGTGCTTAGATATATTGTCTTGTTGAAAGACAAATTCGTCGTCGCAACCCATTTTTACCATTGCTTCTTCTAAATTTTCATTTAGTATATTAATATACTTATCTGCATTCATAATTCCGTCAATTTGTTCTAACGTACCAATTCCGTTTTGCGAGAAGCACCCCCACTCCATTATTGATCCACTGCTAAACTTAACTGTGGGTGTAATAAATGGTCTTTCATAAGCTTCATGTTTTTTTCTCCAGACTTTGTGCTTCTTTTTTAATTGCCACAACTCAAATTTACTTTCGTCGCTCTAAATTATATTTTTCCAGAATACTAGTGGCATTTTCAC
Organism: Halictus quadricinctus; assembly: GCA_028454245.1. NCBI lineage: Eukaryota > Metazoa > Arthropoda > Insecta > Hymenoptera > Halictidae > Halictus > Halictus quadricinctus. Next base: position 5,423 of record JAQQRP010000498.1, read on the forward strand.
ATATTTTTTTGCAAACGCTAAACGTTTTCTCATGTTTCTTTTATTAATATGTGGCTTACGTCTAGCCTTGCAGCATCTTAAACCAGCTTCGTGCAATCTTCGTTTTATTCTTTTTGTTGAAACATTTACTTTCACTATTTCTGCAATACTTCTTGCTGCAATCGATGGATCTTTTCGACTTGTACGAAAAATTCGACGGTCTTCTTGTATGGTCGTACAGCGTTTGCGTCCACGACCTCTTAAATTTTTCACGGCCTTATGTACTAGATACTTTTTATAAATTTTTCCTACTGCACATTTAGATATGTTGTACTTCCGAGCTATTACGATATTTGGCACTTAACGTGTTAATGCATGTAAATTAAAATTGCACGTATGGGTGCCTTAATAGTTAGTAAAATAGAATAATCAAATAATTCCGTTCAGGCCTCTCAAGTTTACTAGAAACACGAAAGATATTGCGACGAAACGACAAGTTTCGCGTTCCGTCGTGTTCGAGATTGGCGCGCGAACGCCATATTGCCTCCGCGACACCGCGCGATCCCGCCAAATAGGCATCGCGATGCGAGCGATACACCGGCCAATAAGCGGCGCGCGGAAATTGCGTGCGTATCGATCTACGAGCGCAATTGGCCAAATTCTTTCTCGATCTTTCTGGAACGGTCGCGAATGCTAAACCAGAAGCATTGACGCGCATAGAACGTTCCAGAGGGATCGAGTCAATGAAAGAGAGAGACAACGACGGCTCGCTCTCTTTTCGTCTCAGTCAGCGCGCATAATTAGCTTTTCTGGTTTCAATCGTTTATTCATCATTTTTCTTTCGTTACATTGTTCATTTTTAAGACAAGCTTGTAATTCATTTTCAAGTGCCAATAAATCCATTTATCGCAGATTCAACATTCTACATCCATTCATTCCATTACAGTCTTTACACTTTGACCGTTTTCCATTCCTTCACTCCTTTCTCTCTCTTTCTCCCACGCATCCATCCAGCAATCCAACCGAACTCTACCATTCATTTCCTATTTTCCACATACAATTTTCTAGTCGACCAAGACCGCTTCCATAACACGTCGCGAGCTCGCGAATGTGACCCAAGCGCTAGCCAATCCGCGACCAGACCCTTATGCGAACCAATCCGCGAGTAGACCCAAGCGCGAACCAATCCGCGAGCGCCGACACCTCGCGAACGTTTCGCGAAGCGAGGCACTCTTTGTGGTCCGCGCTCGCCAATAAATACCGGGCCGAATCGAGCCAGAACCGGAGTTGGCTTGGAGCAGCTCTCGGAGGTCCTTCTCCGAGCTCCAGACCACTCGCAACCGCGTGCAAACGCGCTTCCTACGGGTTACGTCCTTGATTGCGTGCGAGCACGCTGGTGCTGGTGTAACACGTACTACGGGTTACGTCCGTGTGCGAGCGAGTCTCGAGGTGGCTAGTCGGGCGAGAGCAGTGCTTTCGTGCACTACTACGCACCGCGCCTCCAGCCCTCTCTCTTCCCGCGATCCGACTCCGGTCCCCAAATTCCTGCGATCTCCGCTCACCGACCCGCTACCGCGCCTCGCGCGTTTAGTCCTCGTCCAGACGCAGCCGCGTTCGGAGCTCGTCCTGTGGGTACGTCCGCGAACGAGCAACAACACTGGTGTCGGGGAACACGCTCTACGAGCGAGCGAACCACACCGCGATCAGGCCGAGGGCAACGGGCTAGGCGTCCCGCCAGTCCGGATACGAGGCCGAATCGAGATCCCGCGAGCTCAGCATAAACGTAGGGACACCATTCACTAAAGAATCTCGCTGTGCCGCGGTAGTTCCTGCCTTTCCATCTGCAGGCCCGGAATCCCAGACCTTCTCCGCCGTTATAAGCGAATCCTGATCGCTCCGCGTTCCCGCCGTTCGCGACTTGTCGTCGCTCGCATTCTCCGCCGTTATAAGCGAGTCCTGATCGCTCTGCGTTCTCCACCGTTCGCGACTTCGCGGCGCTCCGCGTTTCCAGCCGTTCGCGACTTATCGTCGCTCCGCGCTTCCGCCGTTCGCGACTTACCGTCGCTCCGCGTTCTCCGCCACTAGGATTAGTTAGCATTAAGAATAGAGTTTAAGATTATTATAATATTAATCGCGTCATTCATTCGCGTTGCCTATAGCCAACGGTCCTGCCAGAGACTTCCAGCAAGGGACCCCCGCCCCGCTTCAGAACAATGGAGGACTCCAGTACAGAATAAAGTTTGTTTATTTTTCGTAAACCTTGTCGGATTATTTCAAACTGCTGTCCTCTCCAACGACCCTGGCGTGCTTGAGCATCCAGGAGAGGGCAGCACAAACCAACTTTCCCGCGCGATTTACGCTCGCGTAAAACACTCCCGTTACAATATAAAAAATTGTGAGTGGCAGTAATTTTTTGGCTAGGGACCATGTCCTTCATTAGATATGTATAAAGATGATGCAGCTACAGCTGGTTTGAAACATTTCTAGACTGGTTTTTAGAAGTAGAGGACTTTACCGAGCTTCGCAGGGATACCTCCGACCACTGTGGTGTGGGTGGCGTTGCTGAAGCCACAGTGTGGCGGTAGCAACGGGCCGTACGAGGATGTATGGGATGTACTTGTTACCTCCATGGTTCGTTTTGCCCGTGGGACAGCAGAGGATTGGGTTGCCATTCTCAAAAGCGCAAAGCGAACTTCTCACATAATCGCTGGCTGCACGGCCTCGCTCATTCAGCAGCTTGTACAGAGGCGGGCATTTGTCGATGCTGTAGCATTGGCCTTGTTCGTTGTTCGGGGTGATACACTGCTGTCCCACGACCGAACCTGCCGAAATAATCGACCTAGATTCTCGGGTCGGATAAAACTTGGAGGAACCAGTGTATGGATTAGACACAAATGGAAGAAGTCGCTTTCATAACGTCCAGCTTCTCGACGTTTTTTTGTACATAACTCCTCCATGTTTATTCAATTTTTCAAGACAAGGAAAGTCCACAGTCGAATATTAACCAGATTCCACTTAATCCAGACTCGCTCTTAAAAAAAACACGTCGTGGAAATATATTTATGCATTACCCAGCCATGCAAGCGGAAGATGCGAATTAGGCTAAATCAACGTTCTATTCCATGATTCTGTATAAACATTAAAACGTTGTCCAAATGTTAGCAGTTACAAAATTTTGCTCGAGTAAACTACGATTTAACACTAAATCTACCACCGTCGGTCCAAATGACCGGTTCCAAATTTCTCATTTCACTATTACAAAAATTATAAAGATGTTTTCAAGGGAAATAATTAAATAAATAACACATCATTCAATAAATCTCCGGTCTAAGTAAGAAAAACAATTTTTTTTTAGAAATTCCAGTTTATTCATCAACATACTCTCCTTCAAGAGTGATACATTCATTCCAACGCTTCTGTTACGGATGCCATAATCTTGCCAGCTGACTTTTGAGTTTTTGGTCGTTTTGAACGACTTACACCGGCTGCTGTCCACTCAACTGACGATCTTTTTGTTTCAGGCGTGTAGTGGTGGATCCATGTTTCATCCGTTGTCACATACCGACGCAAGAAAACCTTTTTATTTCGCTTGAACAGTTCCAAACAGCGCTCTGAATCGTGGACGCGTTGTTCATTTCTGGTCCGGTGTGAGCAAACGCGGCATCTACTTCGAAAGCAACTTGTGCATGCCCAAATTTTCATATAAAATTGTAAAGACACTACCTTCTGATATCTTCAAGGTGTCAGCTATCTCACCCATAATGCTTATCAAGCCACTGTTTGGCTCCAACAGTATTTTTCCCCATCAAAAAACAGTGTTTAATCAACACACGAAATTCCTTTCTATCCATTGTCTTGAAAATTACAAAACTGGGGTCACTAAAACGACTGTAACCTCTAAACTAACGGTCAGAATGCCATGAAATTTTGACACGTACTGTTTGAAGGTTAGTACTACCCAGAAATCATGTGTGTCTGTCAACAATGTTGCCATATATGTGTCAGACCGGAGACTTATTGGGTGATGTGTTATATATAGTAGAGAATGTATTGTAATACGGTCACACCAGAGCTGTGATTTATGAGACACCCGAATACTCGGATATCTCATGAGATGATCAGGTACCCGAGCACTCGGATATCTCATGAGATGGTCAGGTACCCGAGTACTCGGATATCTCCTGACATAGCCAGGTACCTAAGTCCTCGGCTCTGTCTCGTGGTAATATGAATATTACTCGAGCCCCCCTTGGTCCGCCGGATAACCAAATATTGGATAAATGGACAATATCACAATATATTTTACTCGATTATTCTATTCTTCTTTCGCGTTCTAATAATTAGCCAGTTGTGAGACCTCATGAGATACTCGAGTGTCCATGTACTCACTGTGTCGTGAGATACCGGGCACTTAGTTACTTCATGATACCCGGATATTTCTGTTGTACCCGGGTGTCTCATAGGTACTCGGGTACCCGGGTATCTTACAGCAAGTACACAGCATAGATTTGCTGAGTTACTCTACTCGCGCGAAGCAGTAAATCGGCGAAACCGTAAGCCAGATCTTTCTGTGAGAATTTGATGGGTCACTGGGAAAACGTCTGCGTTTCCCGATTGCACGACGAAGGTTGCATGACGGTTCTAGTTGGCATTCGAAGGGCGAGCGAATAAAGTCGTAAGTAGGTGATTTAAGTCACAAACCTTGTGCGGACACTAAGAGAACGAGCGGTTGCAGCACACCAATCAACGCCACGCACGTGGACAACATTTTGGACTGCATTGTTCTAAGACAAAGAAGAAAAAGTATACCAATTTGGGACCACGTAGTAGCAGTAGTATTCGCTTCGCGGTAAAAAAAAGAGCAAAGATTAATTTCAAAGAAATGCAATAATTTAATATTTAGAAAATTCGAAAGACACCGACACGGAGCCGCAGAGTTCGCCGGTGTTCTTCAACGAATCATCACAGAAAAATTGCTCGTCCCGCGAACTTACGATGGCCCACTGAACGTCGGAAGTCGGCCGATCGATCGGTAGATCGAACGATCTCCGCGCGTAAAACTGTCAGAGAACTATGGGGATTAACTGTCGCGAACCTTCTTCCGACGCGTACGACGGCCTTCTGAAAGATACGCACCAACGTATTCATTATATATTTCAATTGCCACCTCCCGCCATCGCGCAGCTGAAACAAGGATGAAGTAATAGAATCCCGCGGCAGTTCCGGCATCCGGATAATATCCAATCACTTGCGAACACTCGTTAGTCAAGCGTAACGCACACGCGCGGTAATTACCACTGGGGGGTGGGGGGTGGACCGGGTTATGTGGGACTCCTCAGCAGGTGAGTGCAATGCCGAGTATACCCACTAACTCCTCCACGCCTGTCCCTAGTCTCCTGGGGGCACCCTCGTTCCGCGCGCGCATTTCAATCCGGTGTGCCCCCGCCTTAGCATACAACCCTGGGGGGGACGCGGCCCCCTCCCGTACTTGCTCTATCCGAATGCACCATGCAACGGACGACGCGGTGCCTCCCCCCCCCCCCCTGTTAGGCCGCCCGATGGTCATCCGAGTCCCCGCCCGGGATGCCCGACGGCCTCCGGGGACACCGTTGGTGACCGAGTGTAAGGGGATAATCGATCCCCCGCCTCGAGATCATTAAGGGCGTCCCCGCCCGCGTCAGAGCGGGGGCCACCGGGCCGTACCCTGCGCCGCC
>JAQQRP010000499.1:0-11106 GCA_028454245.1 Halictus quadricinctus
CAGAATTTATAGAAATAGAGCCAAAGGATGGAGCAATAGAGCCAGAATCTGAAGAAATAGGGCTAAAGGATGGAGGCATAGGGCCTGATCAAAGAATAGAGCCAGAATTTGAAGAAATAGAGTTAGAGGATGAAGGAATAGAGTCAGAATTTATAGAAACAGAGCTAGAGGATGGAGCAATAGAGCCAAAGGATGGAGGGATAAGGTCTGATCAAGGAAAGAGCCAGAATCTGAAGAAATAGAATTAGAGGATGAAGGAATATTTCCAGAATGTATAGAAATGGAGTCAGAGGATGAAGGAATAGAGCAAGCAGCTGAACAAATAGAGCAAGCAGCTGAACAAATAGAGCCATAGGACAAAGCAAAACAGGGCTACAGCTAAAGGAACAGGACTCGTCCGAAGGACTAGGTCCAGAGTATGAAGGAATCTCGCGAACGAGGTTCGGATCGAGGCCGTCGCTCGTGTTCGCGCGTCCGCGCGTATTAGAACGCGCGGCCGAAGCGACGAAGACGAGGACGCGTGCACCCATACGTAGAGAAGCTCGGTAACACGATAGCGGCCGTATGTAAAACCATCTGGTGTAAAACGAGCTGCTGGCTCGTTCGAGTATTAAATCGGACCTCTCTTACCCCCTTGGCTCCCCCGTGCGCCCTCTCGAATCCGCCCTGTGTCCCTCTTTCTCTCTCCGCGTTCCTCGTACTTTGATCGACTCTCCACCGTTCGACGTCCCTCCACTGATCGGGTCCTCTTTTCCTCCTCCTCCTCCTCATCCTTCACCCTCTCTTGGACGATTCGGCCTCTTTAGCCTACGATCCTCTTTCTCGCGGGATTCAGCCTGCCCTAAGACTCTACACGAGCACACGTGGACACAGAGGAATCCGCTAAGCCAACCGGCTGCTGCGACGTCGCGGGATGAACCCGTTCGAGGGACGTTAGGCTACAGCCACGTTAGGGTATAACGATGTTAGGCTACAGTTAGGGTATAGCGATGTTAGGCTCTCGGTGGCCCAGGTTAATCGAGTGATCTTTTTGATCACTGAACAAAGGACTCGTAGTTGGGACTCAAGGTGGTAGACGTAGGTGGTTAAAAGTTGCTAATTGTATTTACAGAAAAAAACTAAGTAATTGTTCATTTGTGGATTGACCCGTAGGGGTTGGATTCGAGAGGAGGATTCTATTCCTCGTTGCCTTATTGACCTTTATTCTGAACTCTTATTATTAATTATTAGACATAGTCGCATTAATAGTCGCACTGTATTTTAAATTCTCAATTTTGAGTCCACACTTTGTCTGACACTGGTCGACCCTTTCTACTTAACACATTTGCGGCCTGCATTTACTTCAGCAATAGACTTCATAGATACAATATGCGAAATGCACTATACCTTCTAGTAATATATAAACAAATTGTCACAGGAAAATTATTGACTCTCTGAACATTGTGCTGTATATTATAATTATAAATAACGATTCGCAGAATATGATTAATTTCAGTTTATTGAAGTTATTAAGGACGGGAAGAATTTCTCGCAGGATTCCCACTTTCGATGCAGAAAATTTTTATATAGAAACCACACAAGATATCGAAAAGTTGCTCAGTGGGAACGCAGCTTTACATCTTGACGAGGTCCCGTGGCAAAAATGGCCCCGGCTGGAACGGTACCTCGAATCGAGGCCAATCTGTTCTCTATGGAATCCTATACGTCCCGTAGACGTTTGACGAAGTCAAACTTCGTTGGTATCGCGTTACACAGGTGCCCGCGCCCCCGTGTTTCGCCGTTCGATCGATCGATCGTTCGGTTTCCCTGTTGGTTCTCCGTTGTACGCGCGGGGATCGTTAAACGATTCTCCGCCGTGGGGTCTCTGTAATCTTAAACTGAACGAGCGAAACGAGCGTCGGGGCCGGGGCGCGCGCAGCGTTCGCGAAATTTGCATTCGCAGTTCCCGCAGAGCGACGAGAGATGCGAAGAAACCCGTTCGGAGAAGAAACGCTCGCGCGAGTCGCGGTCGCGCCGGTTCTATTATCCCTCGCGATCATTCGTAATTCATCGGCGATTATGACTCCGAGCCGATTATAATTAACTCGGGGGCCGGTCCCGGGCCCGGATCCTACAGGCCCGCGTCATTACGAGGAGATGAAACGGAGATCCGGCCCCGATCGATCTCGAATTAACGACCGGGACGATTTGCATCGGGACGCGCGATTTATCGGCAACGACCAGATCTCTCGTACGCGCTGCGCGCTATACAAAAATTTATGATTAATCGCGCGCGAGTTATCCCGGCCATGAGAGCAGCCCCCTCTCGAATTGTTATTATCGTTATTATTGAAATTCAATGTTTCGCGATCTTTTTTAATGGCCCGACGAAAACGCGCGGCTCGTTTTAATTAACGTTTCTCCCGGGAGAGAGATTAAGTCAAGCTGTTGTGCGCCGAGTTGTTGCAATTTTTCAACCTGTCCGATCTCTTTCGTTCGGTTGTTTCCTATTAAATGTGGAACGCACACGGAACGTCTGATTTCGGACGAGCGTTGTTTTACACGGTCCGGATCGTTTTAATTAAACGCAGGGACCACGGTCTGTGCACGCTCTCGGTTAATTGGCGTAATTATCTAAAACGCTAGCCCCGCCACCATGTTTCGTATCGCTGCGCTAAGGAGACGACAGAATGATGCATGCTCCTATGGAAATGCGTTTCGGATGTTTCGCGTTTTCGTTCCCGCGGACGCGTATATCCGTCCAATAAAGCCCGGCCCCACTGAGTTATAGACTAACTGCCAGGCTTTCCAGCAGACAATTACAGTCGAAATTTAATTATCCCCGGCTGACGCGAGAAACACTAATTGTCACCGCGAATTTGGCAACCGAGGTACGCTCCACATTTTTCTGCAGCTTTGGGGATTCATTATACGCCTGGAAATAATTTTTCTGTTCGTGTTCGGGGATACTAGTCACCCTCAATCATTGTTCAACTCCTTGCCCCACCCTTGAAGCATTGAGCTATTTTTCTATTTAAATTTCTATTTAAAATGTCATCTGTATTAGGACTTTCTTCCGTCACTTAAGTGTAGCACTCTTAAAAATTCTGAAACATTTTACTTTCATCGTTTTGTCTATACTAAAACATTTTTTCCCTTAATTCGAGAGTACTATGCACCCCTAAAGTTTTCCGCAATTTTTATTATGTTACTTCTCATGTGTATTCTTTTCTTTTTCATTCGTTACCTATAAACAATTTTTCTCCAATCACATTATCAGTCGCTTCTATTTCCTTACTGAGGGGTGTCAACCCCTTTAAAAATCTGGGAATAATTTTTCTGGTATATTTCGTGCACGAAGGTGAACGGAGACTGTCGGGAACAGACAATGGACGAATCAACGAGAAATGACACATTGGTGGACCAGGTCGTTGGCGAAGATGGTCGGGGAAGAGCCGGGAACAGGCAGAGTAAGGTACGAAATGGGGGAACGAAGCTTGTCGACGGGTCGGAGACTAATGCCTCTTAATGTGGCTCCGCGAGACCCGGCAGATAATGAAATTGTGGAGAGAAAGAGAGATGGATAGGTCGGGAGGAGAGAGGAGCGCCTCGAGTGTCTTAAGAAAGCCCTGCCACTGACCTTTCTCGTAGTTGATTTGCCTCTCCTGCTGCCTCGCGTTGTCGGCCGCGACCTTGAGCAGGCCCTGGATATTCCTGAGCAGGGTCTCGGTACTCGAGACCGAGGGATCCTGGCCTCCCTGGGAGACGGCCACCGCCGCGGAGGCGATCTGCGAGTAGTTCAGTGCCTGAGGACTTTCCGAGCCAGGCGCGGCCATTGGCAGGTTCTCCGGCACGTCCGACAAATCTGCAACAGTCACCAAAAACATTATTCAGTTCGCCCCGCACAATCATCGAGAGAGCGTCGACCTCTCTGTTCTGTCTACTAGCTACTACCAGTAAGGGGTCTCACTTTGAGATTTTTTTACTGCAAAACTATTAGAGCTTTCGATATGAAACTTTTCTGCATAGTTTCGTCGATATTCAGACAATATACACGAATTTTTAGGCAAGGCGAAAATCAAAATTGAGCTCAGCAGGCCCTTTAAAGTGTTGCCTTGTCTAAAAGCCTAGGTACCCTGGGTTCCCTCTTCTGAATCCTTAGGAATTTTTTCAAGCAAAACTAGGAGAGCTATCAGTGTAAGATTTTCGTGTGCATGTTTACTGACGTCTCATTTATGTCAGACAATTTTTAAACATATGTAGGAATTAAAGTTACACTTGCGATTAACCCTTAAAGGTGTGTCCATACAGAACAGTAGAGAAAGGCATCAATTTCATTTTGGACATTCTCATGGATGCTTCTTCAGGTTCTCATGGATGCATTAGCCATAGCAGAGACCCCATGGAAATTTCTGCAACCCCTAGCAATCCCTTAATCTTTTGTTTTTGCGATACAAAATATCGATCATTCAGGGGCCCAACCGAGAGTTCCTCAATATTTTCGAAAGCGTCGGTCAGGCGCCTGGTGTCTGAACTTTCAGACGTGGTTGTAGGTGGGTGACCGGGTGCCAATAAATTTCGCCATGGGCTTCACGTGGAACAACGTTCGAGGGAGGTCTCTCGCGTTGGTTGATCGTCGACTTACAACGCGTGCGTGTTCCAGAGTCGTAATCCCGGCGCGGACTACTTGTTACCCTTCGCCACGTCTCTGATTTAACGTGACCGCGGACGAATTAAATTCGCGGATTAAACGGGCCTGGCCACCGGTGGGACCGGTGGGGTCCTGTTGGGCCCCGCGAGTGCCCCTTGTACCACCGAGGCCCTCCACGGTATCCTCCACGGGGGTGCAACACCGAATTGTGTGCTCCGACGAGCGAGAGCCTGGCCAATCGACGAGAAGGGGAAGGATCCCGGCACAGATTTATTCGCGATCAGAAACGCAGCACCGCGGGATTTTGCGGGGAAAACGCAGATAAATCCCGTGGCAGCATCGCAACGTCTGGAATCCCGGGTTTCGTGGAACAGAAAACAACGCTCCGTGTCGTCGTCCTTCCACCCGGAGAGATATCCTGGAAATATCTCGAAAAGGAGAGAAAGAAGGTTTCTCTCGCGACGGCTAAAAGGCGGGAGTAGTCTCGTTATTCTCGCTCTATCGACGATTAGCGTGGAAGCATGGTTTTCGTCGTTCGATGGAAAAAGGTGGGGGCCCCGGGGAATAAAGGATGCCTTATGGTTATGGCTGCGGAGAGAGGTCCGCCGAGAAAGGAACACACAGCGGAGAGAGTGAGGGAGAAAGGAAAGAGAGCTAGAGAAAGAGAGAGAAGGAGAGTAGTGGCGAGACAAGACGTCTGCGTGGGTTCTGCCGGGGCCCCTAAGTGACCGAGAGAGCGCCTCGGTACCCGGCCCACACCGTGGTGGCTTTGGGTCCCGGGGCCCTCTGTTTTACGGCCGATGATACGTGCTTTATTGTATCGTCTTTTAATTATCAGCGCGCGCACCTACAACGCCACGGCATTCGGTTACTTATTGCCATTCGCCGATTTAATGCTCGCGCGCCTTCGGTGCCGATCGACCGGCACCCTTTTGATAGCAACCACTCTTCCCTCTCTCTCTCTCTCTCCCTCTCTCTCTCTCTTGCTCTCGCCCTTTCTTCTCTGAAGCTCACAATCTTCCTCTGTTCCCTTTCTTTCCTTTTTCTTTTCTTTCCGGCCGGTGTCCTTCTCCGGAACCCATTACAATTATCGGTGCCCCAAGGGCCACAAGGCCCTCCGAGGAGGTGCTTCAAGGTCCCAATGTCTTCTACGAGGTTAGAACGCCAGTTTGCAGTATGATATAATAAATATAAATCCGCGAACGGATTTTCTCTGACCTAACCTTTCACAATTACCTCCACAAGGCCCTCCAAACAATAGGCCCCAAGGCCCCAAGGCCCCAAGGCCCCAATGTCTTCTACGAGGATAGGATACTAATCTATAGGAATTTGTCCTATCCTAGTCCCTTGCAATTATCGCTGCCATGAGGCCCTCCGGAGGAACATCCATCGGGGCCCCAGTGTCTTCTACGAGGATCACGTGTCAGTTTCCAGTATGATAAGTCCCAAAATTGCGAGCTGTTTGTCTCTAACTTAATCCTTCACAATTATCGGTGCCCCCAAGGGCTATAAGTCCCTCCGAGCAAGCGGCCCCAGGGCCCCAATGTTTCTACGAGGATAGACCATTAGTCAATGGTGTGGGAAGGCCCAAAATCCCGAGAAAATTTGCTGTAACCTAGCCCTTTACAATTATCGTTGCCACGAGGCCCTCCGGTGGAACATCCATCGGGGCCCCAGTGTCTTCTACGAGGATCACGTGTCAGTTTCCAGTATAAGTCCCAAAATTGCGAGCTGATTGTCTCTAACTTACTCTTTCACAATTACCGGTGCCCCCAAGGGCCACAAGGGTCTCCTCAGAGCGTTTTCCAGGTCTCCAACGTTTTCTATGAAGTTGGAACGACAGTCTTCAGTAAGATAAGTCCCAAAAGCGAGCGTATCCGCTCCAGGAAGTCGCGAATCGCTTAGAACTGCGTACAACATCGGATTCCGGGAACGAGGGCGAGATAGCGGCGCGTCTCATTAAATCAGAACTGCATTCCACGGGCGTGTACACTCCCACGGGCGTTCGATGGGGTTCTACTTCGATCACCCGGCGGCCACCATAGCCAGGATGTTGCCCGGCCGCACGACACGCTGCGAGACACGGATCTTGGACCCCCTCGCAGCCCCCCGTGCGAGCTACACGCCAATCCGTAAAAATTTATACGTCTAACTCGTGTCTTTCCCGAAATTTAGGGGCGACCGAGGGGTACACACCCCTGGCGGCCTCTAATCGCTCCCCCCTCCCACCGACAGTCCTTGGCCCCTGGGTCCTGCATCATTTTGCAAAGATCTATGGATCCTGTGCAGGTTCCACTGCCTTATGGGTGTTAAGAGTCTTCGGAGTCACTGGTGGATGCATTTCTGATGACGTTGCAATCTTGGTGCCTGCAGTAAATCGTTGCGACATGGTCGTTTCATTGTCCTTCAGGTAATTGTCCCTTCACTCATCCGTCCTTTGTGTCGACTAGACAGTTTTGCTTGTTCAAAAGTAACAGAGGGTTCTACACTATTTTCTTTCAATTATATATCATCCAATAGGAAAGTAGGAAAAAAAATACTTTCCAGGAATATATTGTCCAGAAAAAAAATTGCACAGGAAAATATTGCCCTGGAAAATAGGAAAATAGGAAAATATTGCCCTGGAAAATAGGAAAATATTGTCCAGGAATATATTGCCCAGAAAAAAAATTGCACAGGAAAATATTGCCCTGGAAAATAGGAAAATATTGCCCAGGGAAATAGGAAAATAGGAAACTATTGCCCAGGAAAATTAGGAAAATAGGAAAATATTTCCCAGGAAAATATTGACCTGGAAAATAGGAAAGTAGGAAAATATTCCAGTAGGAAAATATTGTCCAGGAAAATAGGAAAATATTTCACAGGAAAGTAGGAAAATATTCCAGTAGGAAAATATTTCACAGGAAAATAGGAAAATATTGGCCTTTCACTTTTAATCAATCAGTTAACAAATTCAACTATTTCTTATTCTGTTGATCTCTTCCTATTCAGTTCAGTAGTTTATTGTCCGAAGTAAATAATTAAAACTGCTTCTATTGCGTAAGAATATAAACTTCTGTCTGGATCTTGTTTTTTCGTGTGACTGATCGAGGATTCCCGGGGCACTCTAATTGGAATATCCAATTAACGCGGGTCCGGCGCAGGGACAATCGGCGAATCGATTAGGAATCATCGCGATTATGACGCTTCGATGCGTCGAACCGTCCGAGAAGAGAGACAGGGGACCAGATAGCACCGCGTGGACCAAGATTCTTATCTGGACCCATCTTTCATTATTAAAATGAAACTAAATACCGAAGATGCGAGTCTAACGACCGAGCATCCTGGCCAGTGGTGCTCCCCTGAAGGATACCGTTCTTCTACGGCACACACTTTCTGCGTATCCTCAAAAGAAACGCATCGTTTCTTTGCTCTAGACAGGTATAATATCGTGATTCTCATGCAGCTCGCGTTAATTACGACACCGGGAAAATTAATCGGCTGATATGCAAATATACGCCGCTCTTCTGGCCCGATTAAAAAACCCAGTCATCGTTAGCTCTGATTTGAATACGGATTCATCATGCTACTTAATTTATAATGCACATCTCGTTTACTTTTATTGCCTCTTTCCTGCGTTTTTCGTTTCGTTCCTATCAGGCCCTATCCTCGATCTAGCCAGACGATGAGATCTCGTTTGGTTTTGAAAAATCCTTATTTTTTCTTGGGAAACCTTGATCCAATCTGCTCCATCTGGTTTCGCATTGGTGCATTTTTACTGCGACTCTTATTCTCTACATTCCCGAAGAGCTCTGAGGCACAAATTTGGCAAATCAGATTTTTTCAGTTTAGCTGACATTTGGAGCAAGCGATCTACAGTGTGCACAAATATATTCAGCATAATTTTGCTATTCTCAAACTGCAACTCCTTTTCTTGATATTTCTCCTTTCTCGTTCGAGGCTCAGTATTTTTGTCATACGTTGGAGCAAAAATCAGCCAAGTTGAGATTTTTCGAGGTTGTCTGCTGCTGGCATCATGCGATCTCGAGCGTGCAAAAATATGTTCAGCGGGTACAATTTCGCCGAGGATCCTGCCCGTTTTTCGCACCAAGGTCTCTAATTATTTCTCCTCCCGCGTCAAAACAGATTATCGCGCTCTCAGCAATTCCACAATCTCTAATTTAACAAGGCCGTCGATTCGCCGTCGGATAAGCCTAACAGCCTCGAGTAAATTGCAGCAGAATTCTGCTTCAGAATTAAGAAAAATCCGCGAAGTCGGTGACCCCGGGGAACAGAATGGGCCTCGAGCAGATCTTGGGAAGATGATCCCGCGATTTCCCGCGATCGATCCATCCACGAAAGAGCGCACAGAAAAGAAACGGGGATCGGACGAAAATGATCCGCGAGCCCAGGTGTGCGACGGGATTTCAGACACCTCTCTGCCTCGGCAGGCAGAAAATTGTTGACGGACAGGTGTTTTGACAACCGCTGCGGCTTCTCGGGGGCCCCGATAGGGAAAGACGAAATCCCAGAACGGTCGGGGCCCCCGAGAATGATCGATGAGAGGGTCTGACCCGTCAGCGGGCCCCGGGAACTCATCTTTAAACGCGGTGCCCGACCAGTCGATTCGATATAATTATTTCACGTGATGCGAGCGCCGCGGAACCAGCAACATCGTTTCGACTTTCGGCACACGTCAAATCCGCCGTCACGGTCCGGCTGGCCCCTAATTGATCGAGCGATCTTCCATCGCGAACGTCCACGCCTAGATCACCGCCGGTGGACTCTCAATGATCCATCCGGTTCATCTTTCTTCGAATTCGTGGGTTCGCACAATCGTTTCTCGTATACTACTTCATCCAACTTCATTGATGGTCATTAAGATTTGGTTCGGGTATAAAGAAATATATAACTCGACTAACTATTGTTATTTCCACTTGAAAAAAATCACGTGTGTACTTCAAATACCAGTAAATATGTGTGCAAAATCTCAATGCAAACGGTTCAATAGTTTTTCTGAAAAAATTCCTAAACTATCACGCAAAAGGGGACTCGAAAATCGAACTACACCTTGAAGGTACACTTTAGGCAAATGGCAACACTAAGTTGATCAGTAGATTGCGGATCTTTATGCAAAGTTAAAATTTTTACCATCAATTGCAAGGCACAGTCAGCATATAAAACATTCTTTTTTTCTTTAACAATCTCAATAAGTCTTCGATATCCCTAAATCCATCAATCTTAAATCGAATCTTGAATCCATCAAACTTAATTTCTTAAAACAGTGTCTTTAAATTCCTCTAATGCTTCTACTGTTTCAAATTACGTCAACTCGTTTTTTAAAGAAATACATAAAATCTCTATGCATAAAATTGACAGTCTCTTCAGCAACTTGGTGCGACCTCTGCCTGTAGACACACGCAAGTACGCGATCGTCAGTATAGTTTTCGAACAGTGTCTCACCTTCGTCCTTCTCGTTGTCGTCGTCCAGGTCCTCGGACAGATTATCGTCCTCTTCCTCGTCATCCTGCGATCGGTGCGACGCCTCCGCTTCGCTTCCGGAGTGCTCGCCCACGCTTCCGCTTCCCGCTGTCTTCGACAGGTTCAGCACGGGACTGTGACCGTTCGAGGAACCTACGAGACACAGAAAAGGCAATGATGAATCGATCGAACTCGTCGAAACCGGAGAACAACCGAGGAGACAAAAGAGAAGCTTGATGGATTTTATTTGCTTCCCTGTACTGGGGACTGTTTGCTCGCAACCAGGACACCTACCCCCCTCCCCATATATGGACCTCCATATATATATGGAAGTCCATCCACTTTTCGACAGCGATGTACCCCACCCTCAGTATTTGATTTCCTAGCATTTTAATCCTGACGTGGATAGATACTGTTTGGACGACTATGTTGGCGCGTGGTGACGCATGCGAGTTCTGGATGGGGTTCTGCAAGACATAGCGATTCTCTGGACTTCGTGGTCCATCGAAATCCATCGTAACACAGGACTTCATGGTGTTCTTAGGGTACAGATACTTTGGGTAACTGGTCCAGTTTGTTTTCAAACCTTGAGGCTGGTTTTTTGGTGAATTTTAGAATTTTTGTGAGCACTATAATTTTTTGGTAGGCAATAGGACATTTTTGTGAGATATACAATTTTTGTTTTTGAGCCACACAAGTTTTTCTTAAACCTTGCAACTTTATGTTGGACCATAGAGATGTTTTGTAAACTTTGGTATTTTTTTTAGAGTTTGTAGAAGTTTTTGACGAGTCTCATAACTATTGGATAGGCAATAGAACATTTTTGTGATGTATACAATTTTTTTTTGGGGCATACTATTTTGTCTTTAGCCTTGCAACTTCGTGTTGGGCCATAGAAATGTTGTGTGAACCTTGGTATTTTTTTTTTTTTGGTGAGATGTAGGATTTTTTGGCGAGCCTCATAATTTTTTGCTAGGCGATAGAACATTTTTGTGAGAAGTACAATTTTTGTTTCC
>JAQQRP010000501.1:0-11091 GCA_028454245.1 Halictus quadricinctus
GCGAGACGGGGGTCGGAGAAAGGACGGTGGAGAGTACCTCGAGTTGTTTTGGAGGAGTCAGTTTTAGAGCGAGGAGTCGAGTGAAAAAGTCGAACGAGAGTTGAGCGTAAACTAGCGGAGCTGCGAAGAGAAAGAGAGAGAGAGAGTGTGTGTGTGAGAGAGTAAGAAGCCTGACATATCGGGCTTATTCTTTCCCTCCGTTTTATTAAATTACTTTTTCTCTATCCGACCACATTAGCCATGCTTCTTGTAATCGCCCATACTATCGTACAATACGATGTGTATTTTGTAAAGCTAATGAGACAAAAACGTTATGTTTCACGCGTTTCATGCTCGTTCCTGTACTTTGCAGTAAACGCTGCTTTTACACCGAGCTAATTGTTCCGACTTGCGTTCTCCTTCGACGGTGTACGATAGTAGAGGGAACGAAGTAGGAAAGAGAAGGCTTCCGACGCGGACAGGAACTGATCGAGGTAGGAATCGAGAGAGCGATAAGAGGCGAATAGCAGAGCTGATCTGACCCGCCGAAGAAAGCGCGTTCGCGTTCGGGGGTTAACCGCCATGCCGTCGAACAGCATCGGTATCGACTATGCCGGGGAGGGTGGAGAGCCTCGACGAAAATGAGAAAATGAGAGACGCAAACGAAGGCAAACCCGAAGCCAAAGTCAAAGCCAAAGCCAAAGCCAAAGCTGTTGCCGAAGCCGAAGCCGATGCCGATGCTGATGCTGATGCCGATGTCGATGCCGATGCCGATGCCGAAGATGAGAACGGGAGGACGAGAAGGATGAGCGAGACTAGAAGGAAACGAAACGAAGAGAAGGAGCAACGAGCAGGAACGTTAAACGCAAGAAGGACGCTTGCCGGAGGATCGCTGGAGGATCGCGAACCGCGCGGTGAGGGATGGGGAGCGGAGTGGAGAGGAGCGGAGCGGAGCGAGGTGAACCGTGTGTTGGTAGGGGGCTAGAAGAGAGCATCGGGGGAAGGGGTTACGCGGGGCAGGGGAGGGGGGACGAGTCGGTGGTCCGAGGTCAGCGGGGTGCATGACCTTACCTCGGGGGCCCCTTCCTTCCGTGGGGCCCCTCGGGCAGACAGGATGCGCTCAAGATTACCCCGTAGATACTGTCCGCGATGATTACAGAAATCTAGGAAGCCGCTCAATTTAATTAACCCTTAATTACGAGTGCCCGGTTACGACGAAGACGACGACGAAGACGAAGACGAAGACGAAGACGACCGCGTCTCGGGTTTTCACGATTCTGCTTCCACCTTTCGGTGAATTCTTGGGAAACGACCGGGAAGAGTCGGTCGACCGGGTTTCCCGCAACGCGCGAGAAGTCGTTGCCATTGAAACGGAATATCGGACCTCGACGGGCATTCGTATCGCGCAGTAGATAGATGCGGCTCGAGTTTCAAGCTGAATTCCGCTTTATCATCGGCGGAACGTCGTCGGCGTCCGCATCGCGTCGGTTCGGTACGACGCGGTACGACGCGGCGAGAGGCAACCATAATGGCCATTACGGGCGCATTAACTGAAATTAGACATTGTTTCCCTTGCGGGGTTGGAGCGATGCAACAATGGGAGGACGACGAAGGCGGATAGAGGCCGGTCCTCTCCGCTCGAACGTACGTTCGGCCCGGCCGAACCAAACCAAACCAAAACAACCAACGGTACGCGACCGGGAGAATATAAAAAGGGACGAGAGGGACCGAGAGACCGAGCAAGATGGTAAAAATTACGCGAGGTCAACACACGGGGGAGGGAGGGAACCAGAGAGACCGAACGTGGAGGAAGGAGAGCGTGCATCTACTCTTTTGTCTCTTTCCTGGTTTATCCAGCGAGCCTCCTCTCTATCTTTGACCGTCCCTCTCTCTCTCTCTCTCTCTCTCTCTCTCTCTCTGTTTCTCTTCGTTTCTCTTTGTCCTTTTCCGCCTCTTCCCGTCTCTCTCTGGCGTAAGCGTTTTTCCCGGTCCCCGATGACTGCCTTTCTCTCCAGCGTGCGCCAACAAGAGATTGCCGATATTACGCCGGGGTCGGGATCGTGACTTTAATCAATTAGCGGGGTTTCTCGGACCTGGGAAATGATTAGTAATCCGGCCGGTGGTCGATTCCTGCTCCTCGCTTCCTCCTACCCGACGGAACTATCTCGTGTCCCTATGCGCCGCCCTGAGCCCTGAGCCCTGAGCCCTGAGCCCTGAGCCTTGAGCTCCCTCTTCGACCCCTATGCGATATCTCGGTCGCATCGCTTCGCTCAAGCTTCGCGACGCAAGACGTTCGAAAATTGCCCCGAAACGGCTAAACGAACCCGTGCTCTTCTCCGGTTCGATTCGGAAGACGGGCAGACCTTGTTTGCAAGTTTTGTTGCGGTTTCAACGATTCCAAAGAAATTGCGTTCGTTACAAAAACATAAGCTGGGGATAGCGAACGTTTAACTTTTGAACACTGCTGGATCGTTTTTCATTCATTTCGGACGCTTTACTGGGTTCTTACCGTTGAAGCTGCTGGGTGTAAACTGTGTCCTTTTGAAATCATTTCCTGAACGTTTTGTAAGCATCGTTACTAGCTTCAGCAGGGTTTGGAAGAGGATTCGATACCGATGCTTTCTGTACGCAGCAAGACACGCACGCCAGTACCAACGATGAAACGATTGATGAAGATAGCTCGCAATCTACGAAGTAATTGGAAAAGAACGAGATTTGCGGTGAAAAACAGCGGCAGCAGACCTGCACGGTGCCTGTCCGTGAAAGCTCGGAATCTTCGAGAGCGACCTTGCGGACAGCTTGCGTCACAGATCGCGGAAAGAACGGAAACGAGGAGCAGCGTTCCGTTACGCGAGAGCACCGACACGACAGATTGAATTCGCGTGATCCCCCGCGGCGACACGGCGACGAATCCGAGGTGAGACCGATCCGCGGAGAGTCGGACGACTTTGAGGGGATTCCAAGGTGACGCGCGGATTAATATTGTACGTGGACGTTTAAACACCGAAGCGTTGGAACTCGTGATGCGTTGCGAGCCGACGGGAGTCACGATCCACGCGATCCGTTGCGTCCGCCTGTACTCTTTCCGTTTCCACCGGTTTTCCCGCGTGTTCGAGTTCGATCGCAACGAAACGAAAAATCGGCTCGCACGGCCGACGAGGAATCGTTAACGCGGAGCGCGGTGCGACGGTGTCCGGACCGTGTTTACTTCGCATAATCTCTTTCCGACCATTAAAATACAAAGTAGACGCATTACCATGACAAAACTGTCGTCGGGTCAAGAGTACCTGACACCGTTCGTGGGGGATTGCGATCGGAACTCGGGCTCGTTATGCATATTCAGAGCGGTGCAAGGTCCACCGTTGCCCGTATTACCCTTTGTTCGTTCCCCCTGCTCGACATCTAGGTAAACTTTCCTTTCGGCTCGCGTTTCGAGCACGCGTTCCCCTATCTCTGCCTGCTTGCCTGCCTTCCTGCCTGCCGAGCCTGCCAGCCTGCCAGCTTGCCTGCCTGCGTAGTGCCTACCTAAAGCTGGGATTTACTGTGCGATCGATCGCATGCACCGCGGATCATACTTTTGAAAGACGCACGTATGTTTATTAGACATCTCTTTTATCGAACGAGATGGTCCGAAACGAATGGAGACTTTTTATTTTCGTCGTTACTCGAACAAGAAAAAGAGGAAGAGTCCGATCGACCATCTATCGATCGAAACTGATGCATATGGGACCACCTGTTCCCACAGCGCGTTAAACGTTGGGTCACGGCCGATTCGAGGATCGCGGTTACCCGCGAACCAATTTCGAGCGTCTCTCTCTCTCTCTGTGGTCTCTCCCGGAGGAAAGAGTGGTCGTCTTCTCGGTGTATTATACGAGCAGAAAAGAAGCTAGAAACGTGCAAACGCGCGCAGACCTATGCGCCCGATCGAATCGTATTCGATTCGGAGCAACCGGAGGCGACCTTCGAGGCTGTCGGAGCTCTCGCGCGATCAGAATGTGAAAGTTCACTCGGAAAAGGCGGTCAGCGCCGCGCGACTTTGGTCGACAAGCGGCCAATCTATCGACGCGTTTATATTCTCCATAGTTCGCGCGCTCGTCTTTCTTCTCCGCTCTCGTCGACCGTGGAGTCGACGCTTCATCGAAACTTCGCATCTCTTTTTCCTCCGGGGCTCGTGGCGGAACGTTGCCGCGAAATTAAGGATGATCGACCGCGGACGAAATACGACGAGTTTGAACGTGCAGCCGATAGCAACGAAAGCGAACACACGATCGAAAGACATAGAGAGCAATTAAAATCGAGAAAGGTGCAGGACGCGAATATCGGCGTGACGCAGCGCGGCGGCTGCCAGCCGAGAGAAGAACTCACCTGCCACGCATCGCGAACCAGTCCCCGATAGACGCGAACGTGGGCAGATAACACGGCCACGCGAGGATCGTACAGCGCTTTAATATGCGGATCCAGCTGAGCAAAGTTTGTTTTATTTCTACTTGCTCAGGCTTGTTTTTCTTTTTTTCAATATGCAGCCAAGCAAGAAAAATCGGTTGCATCGAGGGAGACTGTTGATAGGATTGGGCTTCCAATTTTTTGGGAACTGAATATTCCCAATTAGTTGGGATCTGAATGGTCCCCCTAAATATTTCAATCCCAACGACTCGATTCATTCTCTTTTGCAACATCTTTTCACATTCCTCCAGATTAAATATCTTTTTAACACTAGGTTGACGGAGGTCTAAAAGTGACTATTTTCCATTATATCGTAAGAATAATCAGAGCGCATCTGTCCAAATTTTTAGCCATTTTTTGAACAGTATACACCCGAAGAAATAAATTTGTTGAATAGTTCCTCACGGATGCATCGTAAATTAAAAATATCCGAAGCCGTCATTTCGACGAGCCCCGTAAACCTAGTGTTAAAATATGACTGTACGATGACCGATGTAAACATCCTTCTTCTCCCTGGCAAACGTAGAGATAGCTAAATCAGACTCAAAGCGTAATTTATAATCGATTAACACCATTAATAATGCTGGAAGTTTTTTCCGAGACTCGTGATTGAATCTAGGTGCAGGTCCGAGTCTTCCCTATAATAAATTGCTCGGCGATGATCCAGAAATAAATTACCCCGGCTATCTTTCTCGAAAAAATAGACACGATTCCGAATACCAAATCTTGTGTACAACCACTGTACATTTTCCCAGGTGTGCCGAGGCGAACGTCCAGGTTTCGATCGTTTCGAATTCGCGACAAATCGAATCGCGATCGTACGAGCCTGCTCTAAAAATTATCAATATTCCCGAAGTAAACGCGTTGTACGGAGTCATAACGACGAGTCGTTCTTCTTTCGTCGTTAACGGCTTCTCGGGTCGTCCTTCCCGGTTGAAATTCGAAGGTTTCGGCCCGACTCCTCGAGGGTCTCGAAAGGAGCGAAGGACGGAGAATTGGACGTCCGAGTGAATCACGCTCCGAAAGTATTCTCGTGGAGTGTGTAGCGTGTAGCGTGGAGCGTGGGTCGCGGGTCGCAGGGAGAGGGACGCTTTGAAAGACAGTAGGTCAAAAGAGCGTTCTCTCGGCCGCGAACCGGAACGAAGGAAGGACATCGCTGGGAGAAATTCCTTCGCCGGGAGGCTCCCACGCAATCGTCGTGGACGATTCACGCGATTACGCGTAATGGGAGAGAGCCGTAAGGGGCGGCACGTCATCGCGCGGCGAACTCGACCGGATCGAGTCGCATCGAACGCAGAAACATTCGAGAAAAAAAACTCTACACAGCGAATTCTCGATGTATGTCAACAACACGGGTCTTGCCAGCGTCGTGTATCGTTCAGGAGACATACCCGTGTTATGTTTACACTCCTCGGCGTCCGAGGCCTCTCGAGATTCCCGCGATAGTGGGGATAATTTTCTCGACGTTTATCATCCAGATCTTGGCGACCTGTACCAAGGAATCACTGTACCCCGATTCTCCAAACTTTTTTTCCGCGCGTGGTTTCGAATCTCGAAGAAAGTGGCAAGAGGAAGGGTCGCCGACGAGAATACATCTCGGAGCGAGCCGACGCGACGACGAACTCCCACGTTCGATGCGTATTTCGCGCACGCGAGCAACCGGTGCTCGGTGCACGGTGCATTGCTCGCGTAGCTGACCGTAAAGCACGATAACTATCGGCTCGGACGCAAACGCGAACGCGAACGCACGTTTACGAATCCACTCTAGAGAGCCGAGCCGAACGACGAAAGCGGCTGCATGTTAACCGTTCGGGTACCTCGGTCATTTGCAAAAGTCCGTTCGAAAATTGTCAAACGACGGGATCTCCTTTATTTCCGAACCGTCGTGACACGGTTTAGCAGGTACTCTGCCGCTTGATTGGGACAATTTCAAATGGCTTGAACGCAAAGTTTAGAGCTGGGCATGGAACGCGTTAATAGCAAAATCGGTACGCGATTCTCGTGCAGAACAAGCTTGCTCGGACTCGCTCGAACTCGTTCGGACTCGTCCGCGTTCTCTTCGACGAATTCGCTCTTGTCCCGTTCTGTGTCGGTTTTGGTTTGGTATCGTTTGGTATCGTTACGTCTCGTCCTGCAGACACGTTGGTTATAGCTCGCTCGATCTTAATGTTGTTCGCATATAACGCAAGACCGTACCGTCGAGTAGCATGCGAGCGCAGGTCTCGCCGCGAGCAGACACCGTGGGAATGTTAGGCGGGCCCGCTGGCCGCGCAGGCCGCGCAGACCGCGCAGACCGCGCGCGCTGCCCTCGCCTCTCGCCTCTTTTCTCTTTTCTCCTCTCCGGCCTTCTCTCCTCCTTTCTACCTTGGCGCTCTTCTACTCTTCGGCTGTTCGGCTCTTGGGCTCTTGGGCTCTTGGGCTCTTCGGCTCTCTGCTGTCTACTCTCTGCACTCCGCTCTCCGTCTTCTACTCTCTTTCCGCTGTTTCGGCCTGCTCGTTTTTCTTCTGTTCGGAACCCGCGCGTAACCCCTCGTAACCTCGTCGGATCCTTTCGAATCTCCGCGTCTCCCCCTTTCGTTCCTCTCGCCTTGTTCCTCTCGAACGAAGACGAGTTCGTCGTCGTCGAGCGTATCGGACCCGTACCACTTTCCCGGTTGGTTCGTCCGCTCGTGGCCACCGATCGACGAGTTTCGCGACCTCGAAAGCTTAGAATTTAGAGCAACGCGGGTCACCGTTCGCGCCGTCGTTTGTTCGAGGGAACCGGGGAATGGGGGAACGAGGGAACGAGGAAGCGTATCGCGAATTTAACGTAATGGCAAACCGCGCTTCGTCCGTCCCGTTCTCGTTCGCGCTCGCACTCGCACTCGCGTCGGTAATCCCCTCGGAACGCGAGCGAGAACGCGAGCACGGAGGAAGGGTAGTCGCCGACGAGACGGTACGAGTCGGTAACCTTCTTTCCGGCGAAATTATCATAATGGCTCGGAACAGAAGCATGGCCCGGAGCGACCTTCGCTCGCTTGGAAACTGCCTGGCACGATGCATATTCTCTCGCCATCTTCCGCGAGTCTACGATCGCCGCCTCGCCTCGCCTCGCCTCGCCTCGCCTCGCCTCGCCTCGCCTCGTCTCGTCTCGCTCCGACTCGACTCTATACTCGAGACTCGAGTCGACTCGAGCGGCGGGTTTACGTGTGCTCCCTCGAACCCACCTCGGTTACCTTGCCGAAGCAACGTCAACTATACGCACGCACACATCTACGTACGCGCGTACCCCTCGCACGGTAATTACGTGACGTATTAATACCAGTTATTCCGCGTCGACTGGTTCTCTGCCCGTCCCGATCCGCAGGTGTATTTTGGACCTCTTTCTCCTTCCCTCCTCATTTTCCTCGCTCTCGTCTTTGTATCTCTCTCTTTCTCTCTTTCTCTCTTTCTCTTCCGCGCTTCCTTCCTTCCTGGCTGGTTGCCTGGTTGCGCTCGCCTTCCATCCTCCATCTCTTTTTTCTCGTTCTCTCTCGCTCCGCGTTCGTCTTGCTCTCGAGATCGCTCTTCCCTTTTCGTTCGGCTGCGTTCCATTCCCTCTCATTTCTGTCGGCTCGCGTTGTGTCGCGATCGCGTACGCGTACGCGTTCGCGTTCGCGTCCTCCTACGAAAGGTATGCACTCGTCGCACAATGGGACGCTTTTACAAGCACGTCGGTGAAGATCGAGGCGTAGAGTACGAGCGAGCGCGCGCGCCAGAGTTGAAACCTGCTACCATCGCGTCGGTTGGGTCCGGCGAATCGATCCGCTCGCGGCGAAACGCGCGCGTACACGTAAACACGTACCACCAGTCGCTTCTTCGGATAATCCTGTGCTCTTCCTCCCGAGATGCAATTTTTCAATCTCGCTAGAATTTTCGAAAGTCGAAAGTGTGACAACCGCGAGCGCGGTAAACACTTACGGTTTCTTGCTCGGCGTGATTGGGGAACGGTAGCCAAACTTGAACCAGCGGTTGACCCGCCATTCATATTGGAAAACTAATATCGAGTTGTTACTCGTTTTCGTGAAATCGATCGGCCATGAATTATGAATTGGGTTGAATTTTGTATGCTGACGCGTCCAAGTGAAATTACCATTATGACGCAGAGACAAACCGTAAGCATTGAAAATGGATCGCAAAGGATTAAGGGGGTACCAAGGGGGGTAACGGGGAATCGGAACGCGAGCATGGAGTCGTAGAAGCGGACTCTCGAGGTGGATGGTCGCGGTAACGGGATGACGATACGGAAATCTTAATAGCATCGACTCGCGGCTCGCGGCTCGCGGCTCGCGGCTCGCAGCACTTCTCACCGGTGCGGAGCGACGCGGCGCGACCGCCTACTCTTTACCTTACCACCTTCGAGCCGGAACTGGCGCTCGAGGGGCTCGGGGGGGCCTCGAGGGGCTTCGTGGTGCTCGTGGGGGCCAGCACCCGCTTATTAGCCACGTAAAAATGATTCCGTGCTGCATCGGCCACGCGATACGCGTCTGCCTCCTTCCTTCCATTTCCCTCTTGTCGTTCTACGGACTGTGTTCTCGTTCCCGTTCTCGTTGTTCTCCTCCTCGCTTCTCGAACGTTGCCGTTCGCCGACCGTTCCGAGACGCA
Organism: Halictus quadricinctus; assembly: GCA_028454245.1. Classification (NCBI taxonomy): domain Eukaryota; kingdom Metazoa; phylum Arthropoda; class Insecta; order Hymenoptera; family Halictidae; genus Halictus; species Halictus quadricinctus. The sequence continues at coordinate 9,046 of JAQQRP010000501.1, forward strand.
ACGTGTCAAAGTATAAAGAGAACGAGCGAAACAGCACCGGGCCGGGCCGGGACGGGCCCGGCGCGGCCTCACGAGGAAAGGGTTGAGATCGGCAAGCAGGCGAGGGAGACAGGTAGAAGCCGAGGAGGAGCACTCTTCCCATCATTAGGTTATTTCGTTGCGGGATCGCCGCAGGGACTTACGTAGGTGTTTATTTATCGTCGAAGGCCGCACGCGGAGAATTAGTACCGGCCGATGCACGCCTCTATAATCTCTATTCGAAGCAATTATCTCGCGAGTCCCGATGGACCTTCCGAACCGAACCTTGCCGAACCATGCCGAACCGTGCCGAACCGAACCGAGAGGCACGATGTTTCTGCTCGTGCGTTTCGACTCTGACGAAAACTCGCGCGTGTTCGCGATCCTCGTTCGAGAACTCGAGTTTCTACGGCGTTTCAGGACATGCCTAACACCGTCGACCCAATGACCCCGTACCGATGCTCATGTAGGTCATTACCGTCACCGTCGCCATCGCAATCGCCATTGCTGGAGAAATTGCAGCCACACGGGTTTGCGGGATATTTCGCCGCTTCTCGCTTTCTTTATCTCTTTCTTCCTCTCGCGGGTCACCGTTGCAGAGGTTCGTTTCTCGCGAGTTCCTTTTGGTATTTCTCGCCGATCCTTCGAGAATCGAATCGAAACGAGAACGCAAACTACTTGTTGTAAGGACTACGTTTCTCCAGGAGGTCTTTTCATCTAGAATCCGTGACTAACGTTATTATTTAGTTGCTCGAACGAGATATTAACTTTACAGGGGGTCTTTCCGCCAAAGAAAACGGAACTCGGTCATTTGGGGTTTAAGTGTACCCTTGGAAGTCGATGATCAAAGAGTTATTGCTAATAAAAGTTAAGTTGAGAATATAACGAACGATCGCGGTAAACGATGAACGAACGATCGAGCGCTTCGTTCGGAGTACTTTTTATGGTACGTCTTTAACACTTTTCGATTACACTTATATTTTGAACCAAGTTATTGCCAGCATTTACTCTCGTTTTCTACCCTACACGGCCAGCAAACGAGCCTGTCCATATAAAATTTATTTTTGCTTCGCGTGGGGTTTCGAGAAAGGATAATTCTCTAAGCGTTACAGTATAGCTGTCCGTTCATATAGCGAAGCTAGGTCTTCGGAAACATAAATTTTTGCAAACTTCAGAAAATTTGGTTCGCGCGTGCAAGAACGTATGTCCCTGGTTGTTCACCAGGGTAGAAAATTTGGCCGTAGCTTGCGTTTATGTTACACAAGAATCTGGACCACTGCGCGTCAACGCGCCGCGCCGCTCGGGCTCAGGATTTTTACGGTCTCGCGTTTCGCGGAGGGATCGTATTTTTTCGTCGACATGCTCGAAACGACATTTACGGGGTCTCGTTCAAAAGTCAACGAATCAGGACGCTCCCTCGTTCGGTCCAGCGAACTCGTAGCGTTATTCGACCAGCAACGGAACGCGGAACGCGTGTTTCGCTCTGAACCCTGTTCGGTACACGGACGATCCGTTACATCGCGAAACGACTTTGGCGTCCCGTGCCGTTCCGTTCCGTCCCGTTCCGTTTTCGTTTTCGTCGCGGTTAAAATCGCGTCTCGACGGGGCAATTCCGAAGCCGTACGGCGACGGGCGCTAACGAAATTCCTTTCCGTGCGCGCGATCGTCTTAATCAACGCGCTGTCGCTGCGAACGAAAAAAATTAGCATTTTAAATGACGCGCTCCGCGGGTGCTCCTATCGCTTGTTACGAGCTCCCTACCCTGCTTCCCGTTACGTGGTCGTCGGTCGTCTCCGCTCGCGTCTACTCGCTTCTACTCACGTCTACTCGCGTCTACTCTCGTCTACTCGCAGCTCCGAGTCCGTCGTCCAGGTTCTCTTTTATTCCCGAGTCGACGTCGACTCCGCGATTCGTTTATTATCGAAGAGGAACGGAAGATTGATCGTCGTTTCTCGATGTTTATAATTATTTTGAACGATGCCTGGTGCTCATTGTGCGCCGCGCGGAGACGGACACTCCGCGCAACCA
>JAQQRP010000502.1:0-11079 GCA_028454245.1 Halictus quadricinctus
TGTCTATTTGTGTGTTTACATTCCTCCTAAGAGAATATCTCGTGGAAATTCCAATATAGATAGTGTTTACATATTAGTAGAAGGTAGTCTTTCTGTATCATTGGCACATTTCCTGTACCATAATTATAACGCGAGAAATTAAAGATAGCACGCGTGTGCTATCTCTTTCTTTGGGAGTGTAGACAACAAACGTCCTCCTATTTGTCGTCCTGGCTCCGAGGGGGTTGGACCCATTAAAAACCGTAGGGTTACGTTGTCGTCTGCAATACGATCGAATAAGCATTTCGCCGGATGATCGAAAGAACACGGTTTGCGTCGTGGTTGGAGGGTTTCCAACGTATTGGAAAGCCTAGCTATTCGCTTCTATGCCGGCGCGTTAACGCTTCGTGGGCGGTGGTAAGGGGGTGGCGAGGGGGCCACAAAATAAACTTAGGCATGTTTGCCGAGCAATCAAATATATGAGTGGAAAGTCTCGCAGGCGTTATCGATTGGATCGAACCGGCTAGGCTGTGGCAGAGCGCGGTGGCGAGGAGGAAAGAGAGAACACTGAAACGGGGGTAACAGGGGGTGGCAAAGGGAGAGAGAGAGAGAGAGAGAGAGAACGAGAAGGGGTCGTCGGAGGGTTCGAGACGAAATAGGAACGGGGAAGATCCGCGGGACTATATAGTCGACATCGTTGGTAGCGGAGGGCCGGAGCGGTTTGTCCAGTGTTTGTTGTTCGCCGTTGTTCAAGGGGCCAAACATAGATTTCGAGCCGGCGAGAAGGACAGACGCGGAGACACAGCACAGACAAACAATATGTACATACGTACCCGCCGGTGTACGTATACTTCATATACCGATGGTGGTTATGCGCATGTGTATGTACACCGATCCGTACATATGTACGCCGCGGAGACACGTGCGCGTATGTATGCACGCACACGGGATGGGGGCTCGCACACACGTGTTGACGCGCGCGCACGCATGCATACGTACATACATACACACACACATACACACGTACATGGATATAAGCACGCGAACTTTGGAGAAATTCGAGTCTTTTATTTCCGTGCGACCTTACTCCCGTCTGCTTCGAAGCGGCGGAGAAAAATCTCAGGAGCGCATCGTCTTCGAGAGATTTCGCTTGCACAAGAAAGAACAGCGGGGTGAGCCAGAACGCTTTGGAAGCTCGGACAAATTCTTACGATGTCGGTGAGCGACAGGGGTTGAATCGCAAGAAAACCTTGTCCACGGACCTACGCTGCCCTGCTCTCTCCTCTCTCCTCTATCTTTCTCCTCTCTCTCTCTCCCTCTCTTTCTCTCGCTTTACCGACAAGTTTCGACGTTCTTTGCTATTCTTCTCGCAAATTCTTCAATAGAATACGCCCCGATTCTACCCGGACACTTAAAATAGTTTTTACCCCGAGGGAAACTGAAATTTATTATGTCGCGGAAATGATAACACTCGAGAACGATTTTAGTCGTGTCCATTGAACGTCCAAGTTTATTTAGCGAATTCAGGTTACACCACACGATTAACCACCCTCGACTTGCAATTAGATTACGGATTTTATGCATTTATCAGAATTAGAGAATAGCAGATAAGATCATAGAACAACTCCATTGTTTCATACATCAATACGCACAAAATATTTAAATCTGATCGCAGAAGAAAATATCGAGATAGTTACATTTTAAATACTGAATCCTCATCGATTATTTGCGTACATCGAATGAGTCATTTAAATAAAAATACTGCTACATTGTTTTGAGCACTATGAAATGATTAAGAAGTGAAATAAATGTAGCTCGTCTATCTTGAATTTAATACAGGAAATTTTTATTTTACATGAAAATCCGCAGTCTACTAACAACAGCGAGTTAAACTGGTGATAAAAGTTCAAACAGAATCTAGTAGATATGTGGTTATTAACATAAAAACACAAGTGGTTAAAATGACCTTCATGACGTCAGACAACAAAAAACGATAACAGCAAATTAACCTTATCTTCCTCTAGTAAATGCTAAAACAGTGTTTCCTAAATGTAGGAATACCCATTCAGAAGAATAAGTTTATGCATACGATAAAGCTTCGAAAATAAAAATAACGGTTAGTTTAAAGTGGCCTTTCTCGCTGGTCAGTGGCATTTAAATACCGATCGCAAGTTGAAGAGTAGGATATCGAAGACTAGAAGAACTGCGAGGAGATTTCAAAAAGTTCACCGGCTCCTGAAACAGAGATAGGCAGGACTTTATCGTGTCATATACCAGCAGGTACGAGGGTAAGTGCCCTCTTTTCGCTCCAATTCCCTTCAATCCTGCTCCAGCCTATCTCAGCTAGGGCATGGTTATCGAAACTCATTTATATTTCTGAACCCGTTCACCCATTCAAATTCGAGAACTCAACAATTACCCCAATAATTCCGATAAATGTAAAGCTATACCTTCCGGGGTAATTAATATTCTTCTCGTCTTGCGATAAAAGCATTAAATTCACCATTATCGTATTTCGTTGCATTTTAATGCCGTGTTCTACGTAATATCGTGCACAACCATATTTATAACTGGACTGCGGACCTTTATGCAAAATAAAAATTATTTCTATCAATCGCAAGCTGCAGGAGCTACATAGACATTTTATTTCTTTCCGAAAACAGAATTGAAACTGAATTGAATTCCGTTCAAACGGAACTGGAATATTTAAGGGATGAGGGATTTTTTTTAAATGGAGTTTTAAAAATATTACAGAAAGAACGGTTCCTGTGTCTCACAATTGAAGCTGACAATTTTTATTTTGCATAAAGATCGGCAGTCTACTCATTAGAGTCGATACGATGCAAGGACATCGTCTCTGAAAAGTTCAATTGTGTTTAGTACTTTATGCCAGCGAAAAATTATTTGCAGAAGCAGAATAAAAGGACTAATACTCACGAATATTCACGAATATTGTTTGACGAACGGCTGCAAATAGAAGTAATTTTTCAAGATCGTTTCCTCGGCGTGGTACGCGCCATAGTGGCTCTAAACGAGGAATGGTGCGCCGGATTACCGAGCGTTTCTCTGTTCGTGGTAAACATCTTTTATTAAGTGCATTTTGCGCTCCAGCGGTGCGTCAATTTTTCAAAGCACCCTCAAGTTCTTTGTCTTCGTGTCTCCATCTAACTATATAACGATAAGCGCACGTGGTGGAGAGTAGAGGCGATTAATCGTTCCGTCATCGCCGGGGATAATCTGAACTGCGTGACAATGGCGGTAACGGAACTACTTTCATTCTTTTTCCGCGATTCCACCTCGGAATTAAAATGGTTCTCACTTCTTCCGAGTGTGTGTGTGTGGGTATGCATGCGCGCGCATAGTATCCCGTGAACTTCCAATCGTAAAATGAGACCGAAGAAATGAGAAATGGAAGTTTTATGTGTCATCAGACTTAGGATAACTACGTAGCGTACAAGGCGAAATGAAATTTATCAGACAACCGACTAATTCGTTTATTTGTTCACGATCCAGGGGATTACTCGAACGAGAATTAACCGAAGACATTTATTTCCGTTTCAGGCTGTGCATTCGTAAAACTTTCGTCACATCAGGAAGCGCTAGCAGCAATCAATTCCTTACACGGTAGCCAAACTATGCTGGTAAGTATCGATCACTTTTTGTTTCAATAAACACTTTGCTCGTGGTTGCAAAATTTTTTTCTTGTGAATATAGTTTCTTTATACGTAGCCTACGCGTAACTTGAACAGTGTCGATGATTGCAATGTTAGTAATTTATGCCTTGCAGTAGATAAACGACTCTAGTTTCTTTAAATCGAAATGAATTACGAAGGACAGAATCATAATTTATTAGAAAATATAAGAAAGATGAACTATCCCTTTCTTCCGGCTAGTGAGACTAGAAATTGAAAAAGGTTAGGGGGGGGGGGGGGAAAGCTTCCAGAATTAGCATAGCAAATGGCGCTGAAAATAATACACACAATGAAATGCGCCGTGGATTCATGGACGGTCATTCTCCCGAGCAGTTAAAGCGTGGAGAATAGACAGCCGTAGTAATGGCTGTTGTGCTTGTAAATATCCCGTGCCTGCAATCTAATGACTGGCCAAACAGAAATCTGCATAACACTTGGAGAAGTGTGGGCCGCCTCCTTCTTCTTCGACGAATCCCTCTCCCTTCGCCTCTGTCAAACCACCAAACTTTCTCAGCTTAGGGTCGGACCACGAATTCCCAGTTGTAATTGAATTGTCAGTGAGTTCCGTCCAGGATTCCACCTGCTGATTGACGAAAGTTCGCAAAGCCGCTTCCCGAACTTGACCACACGACATTCCTCTACCACCCTCATCGTTGTTATCGCACGGCAGTCACTCGCCGACTACCGTTCACGTATCCAGCTTCGAAGCTTTCATTTATTAACAATACCGCGTCTTAACACTGCAATTCGTTCGAAATCGTGCCACCCGAAATGCGTACAAACGGACAAATAATATAATATAAACTATAGAATGAAATTTAACATAGAGAGCACGAAACATGTATTATCAATATAACATAAATATAATCAAAATAATACGTATAATAAAATCGATCTGTTTTTAGTTACTTATGCGTTTATTTGAGATTTAAAAATCACTAAAATTATCGTGTTACGAATACAATCACTTTTCAATTATTCTCCTACCAATTTGAAAGTTTGTAGTTTCTAAAATTGAGCTCAACCAGAAGCCAAAGAACATTCAAGTTTACAGGATTGCGCAACTAGATTGCTTATAATACTAACTTGAAGAAGCCTACAAGCATCGATGATTAAATGCAGCGACCAGAAACCTCACTAATTTCGGCGCCGGAATTAATTATTGGTTAACATCACATGATTCGAAGTTGCGGAAGCTCTACACGAATGTTTGTTTTATTTCTCGAGTTTCCAGAATGAAACTTCTAATACAGGGTTTATTCGAAGCTAATATGATTTCTAAAGTTATCAGTACGGTCGAGTTTTTCTTGCTTTTTTTTTTAAACGAAATGCATTGACGATTGCAAAATGAAAAGCCTTCAATCACAAATAGTGAACGACCATGACAGTGTCGTAAATTTGATCCGCTGGGCTTCAACGCGTAATGGGTCGGGTCGACGATTAACGTCGGGCCGTCGTTTTATTAGCTATCAGTGATCGATTGAACGCGCGATGACAGAATGACAATTAGAGAGTATGTCCGTTGAGAATGGAATGTACGGTAGAGCCTCCCGTATCCGAACTAATGGGAAGATATATGCATTCCGACAAAGGAATGTTCGCATCATGGAAAAATCACGTTCGAGGCACATATTTTTCATATAAATCACTCATTATCATTACTGTATTTAATAGGAGAATATTCGAATGTTGGAATATTCAGATAATTGTTTTGTACATAACTGATTAATATATTTCAAACTACGTTCATTCGTGAGAATAGTTGCTCATATTTTAAAAATTCCACTCCTTGTGTGTAAAATAAAAATGAAAATATGTAATTTCAAACACAAATGATATATACACTAACGAGCAAAACTGAGTCTACACTATTTGAAGCAACATAACTTTTTAAAAATTAGATCAAATGACTTGAATTTTATTGAGAAGTTAGGATTAGTTTATTAGACGAAGTGTAAAAAATTTTTGAAAAAAGTTTGAATTGGTCGGAATCGCAAAAGAAATAGTAAAACTTAATTTTTTCAGCTCTTTTATCTGAGCCTGGATTGAAAATTTAAAGAACGTATTTGATTCGCTCGAATAAAATTTCACCGATATTGGTTAATTCGTTTACGAGTTATAAACGATTAGAAGTGCGATTTTAAGTCGAAAATCGTGAAAAACGGCAATTTTTCCACTTTTAAGCGTTTATAACTCGTAAACAAATTAACCAATATCGATGAAATTTTCAGAATGGATATAATTTATTCAAGCGAATCAAACACATTTTTTAAATTTTCAATACAGGCTCAGATAAAAAAGCTAAAAAAATCAACTTTTACTATTTCTTTTGCGATTCCGACCAATTCAAACTTTTTTCAAAAAATTGTTACACCTCGTCTAATAAACTAATCCTTCTAACTTCTCAATAAAATTCAAGTCATTTGATCTAATTTTTAAAAAGTTATGTTGCTTCAAATAGTGTAGACTCAGTTTTGCTCGTTAGTGTATATGTATATTATTATTATTAACCAAAATGGGTGATTTTGTTTAGAAAGATCTAATTTACAACAGTGTTTTAATATTACAATACAATTAAAATGTGCAACTTTGAACAGTATATTAATGAATGTCTATTTATTACACACCAAGGTTGTATAAACCTTGTCAACAAATCGAGCTGTAAAATATTGTTACTACAGTAAACTCCCCCTTACCCAGTACCGATTTAACCGGCTTCCGTTTCAACGGACCATATTTTCGTCGAGATTTTCTTCCGCCAATCGGATTTCCGGTGTCCATATTGGGAACGAATACAGTATACTGTAACGATCCTATAACAGTTTTGACTTCACTGCACGTCAATTTTTTTTCCATGTAGATATTCCATAAACATTTGTATGGGACGTATATATTCCCTAATCCATTTCACAACTAACAAATAATCTTTGCACGCGGATCTTGTTTCATTCGGTAGAGAAATCTAACAATTTGTTGTAAAATAGGAGATGCTGACAATAGCAAACCATTTGAAAAGTGCATGATTCTCTTTCCGCTTTTCGGTAAAGCGAGAAGAAAGCAATTTTCTTCGCATTTTGCTGTTTCCTCGTCGTTAATTTACTCCGCTGCGTTTACAAAGAAATAAATATAGCCGAAACACGGAGAACATGGAAAATTCATGCACACTCGATACAGCTCGGTGTGTTCGACAATTGTTTCGATGTCCATCAGCGCGGGAGGAAAATAGAAAAAGACAATCGCGAATTTTCCAATATCAACGAGAGATTCCCCGTTCCGTGTCACGCGTCTGTCGCGTGTGCGAAATCACACATTGCGTCGACCTAAAAGGGTGAAGCGGAGCCAGACACGAGGCTGTTACGCGAATATTACTCGTTATAACGCTCTAATCCAATAACGGAATACAGGGAGAAATTGTGGGCACAGAAGAGGAACTTCAGGATCGTGCCAGGGACCATTTGCCCTTAAAAGAGAAGCTGACATGACGCGGAACGTAATATGCAGATCGCTTAATTATCACAACGAATTATGGAAATTTTGACACGAACGTTACGAGATTTCGTCGCGACGCATCGGCTGCTGCTCCGAGGGCGCAAAAACGGAGCACGGAAGCAAGTCACGCAGTTTGCCCATTCATTAGGACGACTCTAGATTTGTTAGCATCGAAGGAACATTAATAATTGACGAACCCGTTTTCGGTTGAATAACCCACGAAATTGCCACTAGCCAGAAAATTCTTATGTTTCCTCGGTTGATGACTATTTGGACGATTTTAAACGCATTCAAATCGAGTCTACAGTAATGCCTCGATTAAACAAGTAAATATCCTCCAAATTATATCATGTTTGGACTCATTTTAATCAGAGAAATGTCACGAATATGTTGGTAAAAGTTTCATTGAAAAATTGTTGAGAACGAAAATGTTTTGTCTGTGGATTAGTTATATGGAATTGTTAGAATTTCACGATTCCTTTGAAACATTCCCGCTAAAATATGATACGTTTATTGCTACTTGCCATTGAATTTAACTTACCCTCTTTTCTGAAATTGAGGAAGGAAATCCTTCGACAGAAGCATTTCTTATAACATCCCAGCAGACGATATCGCAACTCCCTAAGGGTAATTCGTTTTGGCTGCGTTCGCTCCAGTTTCCCCCCCGACATGTCACAATCTTCAATTTTCCCCTCGACTTTTTGTACCTTTCTCTTCTGATACGCATGTTTATTTCCACTTACGCGCTGACAGAAAAGCATGAAACCGCGTTATAAAGACAAGTGGCTAAAGAATGCGGGGAGGATTTCTTCTTTCGAATATTGTAATTGAAGATTGAAACGTGAAAACACTGAAAAATGAATTTAGAAACACGTCGATTCCGAGTCACCGTTGAGTTATCCGTTAACTTATATCTAGACTGTGGATTTTTATGAAAAATAAAAATTGCCTGCATCAATCGAGCAGTCATAGATTTTTCAATTATAAACAATGGGAGAGACATACAGGGTACAGTTGAACAATCATTTAGCTTAAATCAATCTGGACGGGAGGCAATAGAACGTTGAGAGCCGATGAGTGAGGTATAATAAATTATAGGACTCGCAAATTAAATTAAATAAGGCGTGAATGCGAGATATAATCTACTGTCACGAAGTTCTGCCGGTAATAGTATTTGACAAAGAGCAACTAATCACCTAGCGTGGACATGCAATGAATGGTCTGACCCACATGAGAACCAAGTTAACTACCTCTTCTATATCCCTCGTACAGTTTGCTGTTTCTTTCCTTGATGTTGCAGGGTAATCCATTACTGATTGTACGACTGAAAGATACTCGGTAGACAAATACGACTGGAAAGAGAAGAATAGATTCTATATAATACTACGTAAACGATTTTTCAATGGATTCATTCTTTCGACTCGTTAAAACTGAAAAAGGTCTTTTATTCGGACACTAAACTTTCCATTTTCGAGAAACTGTGGACATTGAAACTGTTATAATTTAAAACTAAATCTGTATAATATAAATCAGTACACTATAAATTATTCTCGATTATTATCAATATAATATAAATCTGTAAAAAGGATCATACTACAATAAAATTGGATTTATTCTGAAAACTAAATTTACGTAAATATTTCCGAAAAGAAATTTCGTAGAAATCTTTCCGGGTGATAAAGTAATAAACTGGTAAATTGAAGGCAGGATTGCGTGTGAACAAAGAATAATCACACAGATTGCCAAAAATCTCGCAATGCGTGACAATTCATGCTTTAACCCCTTACCGCACAATACAGACTCACGATGAATACTTCAAACACAACCTACCAAACAGGAATGTTGTGTTTCTTTCAAGGCGAATTCTATTCTTTTGTAACCAATATTTAAGCATTAAACTAAACTTAGGCATACGTAGGCATTTTCGAAAATCGAAAAGATCGCGTTCAAATACTTTTTCAGGCCAGTGTATATTTTGTAAAATCCCATCTGTATTTCCACCTGTACGCGCGATACGGTGATGCTGAACCAGCCAAATATTTTCCCTGTTCGGTATCTACGCGAAACGTTCACCGGAGAGTTGCTTGCATAAGGGGTGAGCGATTAAGTGGCGCGACGGCACCATATATACCGGGGGATGCTCCAGGGTACACGGTAACCGGCCACAGGACGAAAACGCTCGGCTCGAGGCAGGTCCTTGTGATGATTAAGGCCTGTTAAATCGAGGGATGCGCGTATTGCGTTGGAACCTAGGAGATATGAGGGATCCGCCGGAGTATTCCAAGGACTCTCCACATTCAAGGAGAAGGAGCAAGGGAGGACAGAGAGAACGGGGGAGCGGAAAATCTCTAGTCGCGTTCTTGTCGAACCAGAACGTTCCGCCTATAGGTCAGATCTCCTTGTGCGCCGGCTAAAAATGCTTTCTTCGAAGCCTCGAGCCTCGAGCCTCCGTTCTCCACCCGAGGTAGTCATGATAACGAGAACGCCGAACAACTTATCGAATACACGCTCATCCTGCGCAAAAGAAAAGAATAGAGGACGCCAAGGATATTTTCTCCGTTCAAGATTTCTCCGTTCGAAAACGCTTCGAACTTACAGTGGACTCTGAAAATAGTTGAACACTAAATTTCCCAATCTCGAGAAGAAATGTAGATTTTAATTTTTCACAACTTTGAATTTTCCAACTCATCGAGAACAATATTAAAAAATTCGAATTTTTAGTGAACTCTTCCAAATACTTGCCATTTATAGAATATTTATTTGATTAATTTAATTTCTGTGGGATTACGTTTAGTATTATACAACCGCTGAAACTAAAATATCACTTTTCTGGAATATTAACAGTCCTAATTTTTTTATGACGAACGTATATCAATTTTGACCTGAGTATTAAAAAAGGTACCAGAATGTATCTCCGTAAATTTTTGTACATTAATTGAGGACATATTAAATTTCTCATTCGTGTCAAAATTTTCCCATTAAAATTCTCTTTGGACTTCAGTTTCCAAATAATTGTAAGAGAAATTCATAAATGTAACAGTACCATTGCTGGAACCGGTAAATTATTTTTTCAAATTTTTACCTTCAAAAGGAGTTTATATCGAATAAAATGTACCATATCATTGTGCGACGCGACACATTCAATTTTCACGAGCAGCATATCGAGTCGATCTAAAAGATGAAGAAGATTCAATTGGCGAACACGAACGGGTTTGTACGCGATTGGTTAAGTGCGCAAAACTTTGCGGATAGTTATGTTTTATTGTCTTTTAAATTGTGTTCCGGCGAGTTATTCGTCTCGGTGTTCGACGCGCGCATTCGAACGATCAGGCATGATTAAACGTAAGAAAACATTTTATGATCGTTGATGTTGTACCACGGTACATATCTCGAACATCTCTGTATACAGTTTTAGCCCTCCTTTATGCTCCGCTCAGAGTTTACTATCGTTATTACTACGGAATTGCTACTTTAATAGTACAAGTTGAAATTATAGTGAAACTTCCATCAACTAGGATGTTTGATATCCACGCCGCCGGTGAACCATCGACGAGAAACACAGCACAGGTATCTCGATCGGAATCAAATTTTCAGATTTATGGAGTTTGGATCCATCGGTGAAATAAAGTTGATGTTGCTGTTACGGGTCCTTAAAAATCTCCTTTTGAAATTTTATTTTCGTAGCATGTTCTTCGCCCGAACTTTCACGATGATCTTGCTTTGATTATTACACGATTGTAGGGGAAATTCCCCTATCGCTGGACAACATCTAATGTCGGACAGTAGCTATACCTTTAACATTTAAAACTGTACCTAGCTATTGTATCGTGAAATACGAAAGCACATTATCCCAGCAAGGAAAAAGGTTAAGGGAAGGATTTTAGAACTACACTCCCAAAGAAAAAGATAGCACACGCGT
>JAQQRP010000503.1:0-11067 GCA_028454245.1 Halictus quadricinctus
AATGGATGGTCGCGATTTAATGCAACATTCCATGAACGATGTAACGACGAGATAATGTAAATCGACGTGCGCACTATCTTCGTGGCAAACATTTGTCATCGAAAAAATGTCCGAGTTTTGAGGTTCAATTTTTATCTCCAGCGGTGCTGGTTGCAAAAAGAGAGTAAGGGAATGCGAACGAGATAATAGCAGCTCGATTCCGTCGCGCTCTTTTATTTCTCGTTCCAGACAACTTGTTCGTCGGAAGGCAATTTTTGCCAGCGAAAAAATTCTCTTTAGGCGCCTTCACGCGAATCCAGCACACGTAATCCCGGGCTCGAGGTAGCCATTTTGAATATTTGCTCTAGCGTGAAACTGCGAGAGCCTATAACAGGAAAGTAAAGGGCTCGAGGATAACTATGCTCTCGAACACTACAGATTGTTACCGGTTAAACCCCTATAGGGAAACTCTAAACTCCGAACCATTCGATAAAAGTAACCTAACCTCTAAGTTGCTAACTCGACGAAGCATAAACTTGCTTTCTTATTTGATTCTGGAATCTGTTTCAGACTTCGTATGCTACAGTTGCTAAGGGTGCAACGATACTATCGCGAAGAAGTGAATAAATTAGTTCATTCGAGGTTTAGATTCCACTAAAGATAACAAAAAAATGAATACATTAGGTGCATTGGTCACTGTTGACTGTTAGGGTTGAGAATTTATTTTAGAACGTGGATCCGTACGCATGAATGCGAATTTTTCAACCATAAGGAATTGTCTAGATTATCTTTAATTTCAATTCCCCACGAAGAATTTATCAATAAAATTTTTGTTGTACACTCATCTTTACAAACTAATCAGTGAGAATTATTTGGAAAAAAACATTTCAATTTGCAAATATTGAATTAATTTTATAAAATCTCTAGACAGTGCTTACTCGATACATGTCCAAAACAGGGGTCCAGCCAAGGACAAGTATCGGGTAGGAGATACTATTCTCTGATCCAAGTGACCTTACACTCTATGACGGAGAGGTCTCTTCTCTGCCCATAATGGGGTATACCCTGCGGCAGTGGGGATAGTTCTAGGACTTTTATCCGCTAGGTATTTGCGACATATATCGAGTAAAGACTGTATAGAACGGTAAAATCAGTGGTTATCCGGGCGCGAGACGCGTTGGAGGCGAGGGAAAATTGAGCGGAAAAGACGGTGCAAAGCGGGAACAAAAGGCGCACGGCATCCGTCACTTGAAATTTGCCCTGCTCGCGCCACAATGATCCGAGGAGTCCATTGTGAGACTTTAAGGGGGGACGGGGAGCATTCCCTCGTCTCGCCGCGCAGAATGCGCCATTAGGGTCCAGCGAAGCGTGGCGCAGGAGTGCCGAGTTAATGGGATAACTCTTCTGGGGTTCTCTATAGGGGCCCCTCCGCCGGTCGCGGAGACAACACGATAATTAACACAGTTTTCGATTTTATTAGCGTCATTAATCCCATTGTCGCGGCCCCCGGTATTGTGCGCCGCGTGTAACCCTCGAGCCTCGAAAACCAATCTCGCGTGCCACGAGATCACTCGGATTCGATAAAGTCGCGAGAGGCATCGGCTTCGAGGACCACTCGAATCGAGCATCGATCATATACCGGGTGAGACGAGTTACACGCGTCTGATTCGTAAAAGCGATCGGCGTTATGAGTAACTAGACGTTTATGCGAAGTAAAAATTGTGATTCAACGCAGGGTTAGATTCATATTAGACTAATTATATTTGGCACTGAATTCGTTCATTGAAACGTTGGCTTCGGGTGGGAATGTTAAGCGTCTCACCCGGTATAAGGCTTGCAGACTGAAAACCGCGAGTTTCAAGGGTTCCGAACCGCACCGCTGCCAATATTTATTCCGCCGCTGCGTTATTTCACCTGCTCACCCTCCGACGATAGGGTGAGAGTCTCTGGCACCCCTCAAAATTTGTTTAACCCCTAGAAATACCGAGAGTAGGGTTAGAATAGAGCGATCCTAAACGGTTCAGAACAGTTTTTGGTATTTTCTATATGAGAAAATTCTACTCGTCATTTCAGAATGCAATGAGATGGTGAAAAAAAATCGTATATCAATTTTTCTAGCGTGATTGCAAAGAGAAGACTTCGATCTTCAAATCCATGGTAATTTTAGTCAGAAAAAAAAATTTTTAACCTCCCCAGAAATATTTGAATCTGAGATATTTCATAGTAAAATTTTTTTAAAGTCTTCGCTTTTACGGTCCTTTTCTGGGACGAAAAAATTTTTTAAGGGAAAAGTAGGTCGAGGGGTTGAAAGAGGAGGCTTTGATTTATAAAATTAGCCTAGGTAGATTGTTGTACGATTTTTTTTCACGAAGTTATAACTGGTTGAATATTGTCGATTTGTCCAGGCAAGTTCATTTTCTCGTTTAGTAATCTTCTAACTAAAAGTACATACTTAGTGATGGTGATACACGTATATGGTGGTTTTACGGGATCTCTTGTTTATGGCTCCTTGGAGCACATTAACCTGGATTACGACCGCATAGATATCAACTATTAAATGTTTCGTAGTGTACCCTGTGTGGAGCACACTGGAAGCACGATTAATGGCGTCCGAGGTTCCGCCGAAAACGATTGGAAACGATGCCTTAAATTTATTCTCCCCTGGAAATTAGTTCACCTCTGTAAAAAATATTTCCGCAAATGGAGCCGTTCCCCGGGCATTTGTAAATATTTTCCAACCAAAACATCACAATAACACAATACATGTACTGTTAAATGAACCACTGGTTGCAAAAAAAAAATTTCTAAACGTCACGTTCTTACCAGATAGTTAAGAAAGCACATGATCGCCTCATGTTTTCGAGAATTCTGTCAGGGGCGTACATCGAACGGCAAAAAATCGACACCGCAATCTGCCACGGTTCCTTATTGTTTCCGTTTCCGACAACCGCGTCGATTTCCTCGATGACCCCGCGACTTTATTACCTGTAATCACACGTACCTGCGCGCAACAAACAATACACAGTCCGCGGCGCGGTTAGCTCACCGCGAAGGTGGTAATTCCGGTGTTTCCCTATCGCCGGAAAATCTAACGAGAACAGCTTCGCACGCGAAACCGCGCGCAACTTTTCTTACGCTTTTTCCCCCGATTAACACTGCTATACCCTGTAGTGGTGGCCATTTGTTTCGTGGCACGTCCCGAGCGCACACTCTAACACATTTAAGACCGGTAGAATCGTTAATCTCTCGCTTCGTTATGGCGTCCGTTCGAGTGGCTGTTGCCGGAATTTATTCCTCTGTTCCTCCGAAACTTTCATTTGTTTTTCATTTGTAGACGCGAGTGCGAGAAGTGTGTGTGTGCAACCCGCCTGTGTTTCAAATTTAATTTTCATGGTCGTGTATCAAGTGCTGGAAATTTTTATTCGATTCTTTGAAGTGCAAGAAAAATGATTGTAACAGCGATCAATCTGATAGTGATAAATCCTGAGTCTATTTAAAAATTAATTTCTGTGCTCACATATCAAGTGCTGGAAATTTGGATTTTACAAAGTGCAAGAAAAGTGATTAATCTGACGGTGAGAAATCTCGAGTCTATTTAAAAATCGATTTCCGCGTGAATATACAAACTGCAGCGGATTTTTGTTTTCGCGTCACGTGGGAAACTAATTATCTAACTTGCCAAAAATATTAGAGACAAACGTTAGATAAATCGAGCAAACTGATCGTTTCCGGAGGGGTTTTCGGTGATAGGATCTAAGGGACTTCGAGATCGAAAATGGCGGTGTCATAAGGAAATCTCGCGATCGTCCACGTGGCTGTTGTATTCAATTTGATCGAGAGTGGTTCCGTCATTGATCCGGAAGTGTTTAAATCCCCGGCGCGAGGTTCCTCGGTGTCCGTTCGTTTGATTCCATTAGAGGAAGTTTGCGGGAACACAGGGATTACACCGGCGGAAACTCTGACGATCAAGTTTGTTAATAGATTACAAGCCTATTAGCAACGAAGTTTCCTGCCCTCGCCACTTCCGGCTGTCCGGAACTCGTTCGAGTGTCATCGGAGGTGGTCCGCCCCTTAATTCAATGTTAGCGTGAGCGGCCTAAGACGGGAAAAACACGTCTACTATCATAATCATTTCCCGGCCTACACCGCGATGAACAGGAAATCGGTGTCAAAATTTTTCTCGACTCGCTTTCCGGAACAGCCTTTTGATAATAGAAATCGGTAATTGGACGTTGATGGCTTTATTTGGAGCTGGTCCTTTCGACCTAATTGCGCACTGTGCTCACGTTTCCCAGGAAGAAAATCGCGGAAAGATAGAAAACCTAATGTGCTCCCTCTTCTTCTTCCTCTTCAAAGTTACATTGTATGGGTCATTGAATTCCCATGAGTAGCGGATCTTTATACAAAATATAAACTTTCTACCTGAGTCGCAACAAACTGCAGTGACATCGGTTAAATCTTTACTTAGGATAAAGAAAAGGGACGAATGAAATTGTTAGAGCTCATAAATAATTCATCGAAAGCCGAATCTTCTTCTCGCGAGCTCTCCCATACTGTTTAAACACGTTCGCCTTAATTTTTTTCAAGATAATTTTTTCTAAAACAATTTTTTTTGTTTTCGAGGTTTTATAATATTCACATACCTCTCACTTTCTAAATAAGACGGTAAATAATGCTGCGTTAAATTTGCTTTTCGTTTTCGTTTATTCGTACAATAGAAACGCTAGTAATGGGACGATTTTTCCGTAGAGGTTCTTTTCTACAAATTTAGATCGTATCCAAGAGGTACTGTACGCGCTCTTTTCTGATTGATTACTACAATGGCTTCGTCTCTGGTCGTTTGTTATTCGTTGGAGACAAGACGAATCCACGGATTTGTGTTCCACGTGACCTCTGGACGTCGCGGACCACGCGTTTCCTATTTCTTCAGCAGAGTGTTTTTCACGTGAAGCCGTAGTAATGTTTGAATATCAAGATAAATGAAACACTAAATCACTTTTGCGGAAACTTCTGACGCGGAGAAATCGTCTAAAAAATAAAACATATCTACAACTGTCTCCAACCAATAGATCTTAACCAGTCTTCAATAAACAATCCATGGCAGACAGTCCGTAACAAACAACGTATCAAACTCGATCTATCAGGAACAATTTATAAGGGACAATCTACCTGAAGGGACACTGTGTTCAGGGGACACTAATACACTGCAAAATCCCTCTCCCAGCTGATCCCCAAAAATGGTTAATTCCCCCAATCCACCGGCTGCATTTCGTCCCTTACGATCCAGCGTGGGCTCTCGTGGATCCAGCTGGATCACGCAAAATCGCTCTTTCCTCTTTCTCTTTTGAAGAAACCGAGTGGTGTAAAAATAGCCAGGTGCATTAAAGTGGATTCTTTTGCCTCAGGTGTCGCGGAAGGTGATCTCGTGTCGGCGCCGGACACAAGGGAAAGCCACAAGCAGAAGAAGAAGAGGAAGAAGAAGAAGGAGCCGCGGGTTTATTTCGGTGCTAATTAAGTGGCGGCGTCCGCGCACGGTCGAGCGAGCGAGCGAGCAAGCGTGCGAGAAGAGTCTGTGCCTAATTGGCACGGGTGCAGGCGATCCTTAATTGGTTAATTCGCGGGGAGGCTCGACGAGCGTCGATGCGTCGCGACGTCGTGTGTCGCAGGATGCAGTCGCGCACGGTCGCCTCGGGATAATCGTGTCCTGTGCCCGGAGGAACCAGGGAGACACTATAGAGGGGAAAACTCGGCACACGACTACGCCTTTACGATAATCCGAACGACCTTCTTCCTCTTCTATGACAAGTTCCTGCAGTACGTGACCAAATTCGCGACCATGACCAGCGGACAACGGAACAAGTCCGTGGTGCATCCTGAGCAACGCTACGCCTACATGCCTTGCCCCCTCTATGACACTGGTGAGTCATCATTTTATTGTCAATTGTTTTAACTATCGTTTGCTATCCACTGCGAACGTTTACTGAAAAGTGAGTTTCGGCGGTGGGATTTTTCATGAAAAAATTATTTGAAAAGTACCAGCCTAGGATTTTTTAAAATCTGGAGGTATCATATTTTATATATTGTTTGAAACAAGATACTACCCTAAGATCTCGAGGACTTTTTAGAACGTTCTGAAATATTGTCCAAGGTTTTTTTTTTAATTTTTAAGAGCACTACTCTTGATAGTAAAGGTTTTTACTCGATAGTGATTGTTTATTAAAAATAAGTGAAATTGCCGTGAGGGATGAATGAGAATTGACATAAAACAGTGAAAAAAATATATTAAATTCAATTTTCACAAACGTCCGCAGTTTGTGTGCTAGTCAACGTCCCCACGGTTCGTCAGTGATTCTTCACGGTGGAGGTGGATTCTCGAAATGAGAGATTTTTTGAGAAAAGTCACTAAATAAAGTCACAGTTTTAAGTAAGATGGAACACAACGGGAAATAGTTTTATACGACGAACAGAGCCGAATGAACCGAGAGAAATTCTTGCGACGCGCAAGTAGAAACAGTAAGTCATGAACAGACACTTCCCAAACTCGTTTCTGTCGGAAACAAGAGCTCGCGTGGAAGAATTTTATTCTGCATTTTCGACTTACTTTTTCTCAGAAAATTGCCCCCTTGCTGACTGCTTTATGAAACTGACGCATTAGCCTACTTTTGCTACTATATTTCAATTGTGCTGAAACTTGCGTTCGCAAGGTGCGAAACGTTGTATATTACAATTTCCATTCGCTACTTCGGAAAAATGGAAACACTATATACCAGTGGAGTAGATGAAACCATTGCTGTATTTAGCACTTTTGTAAAAGTCTACGAAAAAATTCGTTGATTGGATTTAATATTTTTTCACCGAAATGATATAAACAGTTTTCCATTCTTCTGGAAGATAAACTTGTTTCGAGTTTTCTAATTCATTTTTCTTCACGTGGACCTGATATACAAATATACGATTATTGTTATCCTAGAAGTTCTGGAAGATAAACTTGTTCAAAATTTTCTAATTCATTTTTCTTCCAGCAGACCACAACTTCTTAAACATCTTTTATTCCGAACCTCGCGAAGAACGTGACACCGCGTATAATTAATCCGTCCACGGAAATTAGAGCACCTTTGTGACTAAAAGGGACGAATTGCTTCCTCCGAAAGAATCACTGCAGGACCCTGCCCTTTTAGCTAGTTTTACGCGCGGGATTCAAATTCCCAGGTCTCATACATAATGTTTTAGCCCGTTAGCTCTCGCGAGTTCCCGTCGTTTTCGTATTTCAATCGCACGGTTTAACAATTGATCATGAACCACGGATTATCACCTCGGGAACATCGAATTTCAACCCTTTAACGCACAAAAGAGAAAGCGAGCTAATAGAATAAAATCGAGTAATACGTTAGCCGTACGGATTTTCAAAATGCATCGAATTTTCTTTCGGAAAGTCTTGAAAATTCCGATCGCGTTGAATCGAGTCTATAAACATAATCGGATTTCCCGCGTTTGTTGGCAAGATTTTCTATTCGGTTTCGCAACGAGTCGATTTCGAATTACTAGAAACCCGGCGATGTGTTCGGCGTTAGTCAAGCGGACCACCGATTAAGGGAAAAAATGTCCGCTAATTAATCGAGCCACGCGAGAACTCGTTGATCGGAAAATTAATTGAGATGAACGGCGGGGTGTGCAGCGGGCGGGCGTGGAAAATACTCGTTTAGCAATCAATTTCAATAAAAAGTCCCCGTAATTCTATTTATTATTCCCGCCACGTAAACGATACGTGTCGATCAAACATCAGAATAATGCAAGTGTTGGAAAGGCAACATTTATCACTTGTCAGCGAGGTACCGATTACATTGTTAAACGAGAATCAAATTTTGCAAGATGAATGTTCGACAATGTTCGTTAACATGAAGTTGTTATTTAAAAATTTATAGATGCCTTAAATGCATAGATATTCGCCTAAGATGTGATTATCAAGTATTGTATTATTTAGGCATGAATTTATTCTCCGGCTCTTAAAATGTCTACGCCCGCCTCGCCGTCTCGAGAATTTGTTTAAGCATAAATCCCGGGGAAGGGTTGAAAAATCGAATGGGACTGTTCGCGGAACTTCCTCGCGGTCCTCTTAATTAGGAAACTTGGCGATTTTGTTATTCAGATGAGTCGCGCGTATATAAAAGGCTCTCCGGCGTGCGCTCGGGCGCGCCTCAGAGGGGGTAGTAACGGCTTAATAAATATTGATGGGGGAGGGAGGGAGGGTAGTAACTCGAGGAATAATCGGATATTTATGTCAGCCATAAATAGCGCCGCGGGCTTGGTTTCTCTGAAAACTTGGCCCCTCCTCCGACGATCCGCCACCCGATTTTATCGAGCAGTACGTTTTTCTTTGGGGATGGGGTGGGGGGTGGTGGGGCAATAAAAAAGAAAACGTCGCGAAAGTTTAATGTAACGAACCAATTAGAAATTGTCGCCGCGCGAACTTCGGCAACGGGAGGAAAGTTGCGGGTCAGCTTTATTAGCCACCCCCTCGAAACGATACTTAGATGCAAAGTAACCCCTCGGACATCCCTCCGGGGTGGCGGCCGACAAAAGCCTCCTTCCCCCGCTCGAGCGGAATCGGCGTCGAAACTTTCCGAACGCTATAGCAACCCAATTTCCTTTGGCGCGAAGTGCCGTCGACAAGTTTCGTCACGACCGACGCCCCGGAATATTATAGAACCTCTGTGTTTGCATACCGATGGCAAATAACAAGCACCAGGACAGCGATTCGACTGGGCCGCCATTTTTCTCGCGAGATCCGGTGTTGCGAAAGTTTCTTCGACGGAAATTGCACTGACGGCGGCCTTTTTATCTCGGACGCACGTTCACTGTTGATGGAAACACACTGGAAGGATCGTCTTTGGTTTACAATAATCTTCGAATAATTTTGCACTAATTTTCTCTTGGAATTGTTGAGGTCGGAGGATCAGAGATTGTTAGGGTCTTCAAGTTTTCTCGCTGTTTAGGCTCTTCGAGGGAAATTGTGTCCCGGTGTTGAGTTTCTCGACTGTAGTACAGTAAAGCCTCGATCTAAGCCGCAAGAAGCTACACGATTTTAGTCAGTTCGCTTATCCCCTCCACTGGGGGGGCATTATTTTTTCATAGGACTTTCACCAACTTGTTTAACGCATTTTTCTGATTAAAATGACACTAAGAACACATTCTTTTTGTGAAGCCAATAAACGAAACTGGCACTGGAAAATTTTCGCTCGCAAAGGGTAAAGCAGAGCTCTGCCTTGCCGACACGGGTTTGCCCCCGCACCGAATTAATTGGCAATCGCGATAATTAGCGAACGCGGTACAGGCGAATTTTTCGCGTCGATACGTTTGGGATTCCGTTTGAAATTAATTCGATTGTAATGGAATATTATTGCGGGGGGTTTTCGAGATAATTTTGCGACTGAAATTTGCATAAGCGAGGACCGCGTTGGGATTCCGCGTTCGTCGATTCACGTCGATCGTGGACACGGCAAACAAACAACCCAGTCCACGTCCTGCGGCGATTAATGATCGGTTTTGACGAGCGCGGACCTGGAGGACAATAGCTAGTTTCTGCCTGCGGGACGATCGACTGGGCCTGTTGCGACCCATCCGGAGGGATTATCTGTATTTACAAGGAGCCGGTACGCCACTTCGCCATCGACTGAATCCGTCCTGGACAATGCTATTGTCTGTTTTTCGAAGGAAGAGGCGCGCCGCCAGCCACAATTGTTGGCGAGACAATAAATGGACTGGGCTTCATTGCATTCCATGGAACGCGGTGCATCCTGGTCTTTTCGGATTAGCGATTCACCTCGGACTTTGTAGGATTTCTGCGACACGCGTATACGAAAGAATCATTTTTAATCCCCGGTCAGGGAAGCTTTTTCAAATAGATTTTTTAAGGCAAGTCTTGTGGACATATATTGGATATTTAATTCAGTCAACAGAGAGAAATTCGGGATTAAAAAATATTAAAAAACCCGTTAGACTTATACAATAATATATTTTGACTACAGAAGGTTATGTCATAGCAAATTTTTGCGTTGTACGTCAGGAGGCTTCCATTATAGCACGTCGTCGTCACGAACGCTATAAATTCTCGTTCGAGCAGTAAAGCTCGTTCATCATACGGTTACCCTGAAGTTTCGGGTACGGATTTCGGGTTTAAACGTCGTCGGGCCGGGCCGGGCCGATTAGCGTCGGTCAACTTGCTCGCCGGAAACCGTGCAGAAACTTCGGCCGAATTCACGCCGGACAAATCCATCGGCTCCCGCAGGAGTTACGAGGATGGATCATCGTGAGAACGCCCCGCCAGGTAGTTATTGTTTCGTCCGTGTAATTAATCTCCGTCGGTAATTGAACGCGGCCGCGAGCCGGCCAGAACTTCAATGACGCGACGCCGCGCTTCACGTTCGCGGATTAATAGAGATCGCGACGCTAATTTCGCCAATTTTCCGCCACTCAGGACGGGGACGGTATTGTTCGAGCCACGTGGAGGACTTTGATCGAATTCCTCTGAATTCCTGTGAATTCCTGAGAATTCCAGCGAATTCCTTTTTTTTATCGTGAGGGACATGCATTACGCATCCCCCGGGCTCCCTGGATTCCTGCGAATTCCTGAGAATTCCTGCGAATTCCTGAGAATTCCTGCGAATTCCTGCGAATTCCTGCGAATTCCTGAGAATTCCTGAGAATTTCAGCCAATTCCTGAGAATTTCAGCCAATTCCTGAGAATTTCAGCCAATTCCTGAGAATTTCAGCCAATTTCTGAGAATTTCAGCCAATTCCTGAGAATTTCAGCCAATTCCTGAGAATTTCAGCCAATTCCTGAGAATTTCAGCCAATTCCTGAGAATTTCAGCCAATACCTGAGAATTTCAGCGAATTCCTGTGAATTCTTGTGAATTCTTGTGAATTCCTGAGAATTCCAGCGAATTCCTTTTTTTTATCGTGAGAGAAATGCATTACGCATCTCCCGGTCTCCCCGGATTCCTGCGAATTCATGAGAATTTCTGTGAATTTCTGTGAATTTTTGTGAATTCCTGAGAATTCCATTTTTCTATCGTAGGGGAAATGCATT
>JAQQRP010000504.1:0-11067 GCA_028454245.1 Halictus quadricinctus
CCCTCGTTTTTATTACAAAATCCGCAGCCTAGTAATAATAAATGGTTTTCGAAGGATTCGGAGACGGAATAGGGTGGAAATTTTCGTCGAGATAACCGAGCCGGTCGAGAAGAGAGTCGTAGCTCTGCGAAGCTCGTGGCACCCTTACGAGTCCCTTGACATTTTGCCAAGCACCCCCATTGAATCACCATATAAACGACTCGGGGACCCCGCGAGCTCAACCCCTGGCCTGATCCGCCCCAACCTCAAATATACGTTTCATTTTAGTACGGTCGTAGCCGTGGCACTCTACAGTCATCATGGGCGTCGAAATTCCGCCCCTGTATATGGGGGCCATGACGCCCGTTCGAGGCTTGTCGGGCTTGGCGATTCCGATCGCGTAAAACGTCGTATAAAACGGGCCGCGATCGAAATAATAGAAAACAAGGGTGTGCAGGGAAAACACCCCTACTTTTTTTAGTTTTATTCCGAACTGTTGCTTTTCGAGAAAAATACGAACGAGAACTACGGCGGAGCCAGCAAAATTATTTCAACACTAAATTTCCGATTACTGCTCGAAACGTGGTAACATTTGAACTACGATAATCTCGATAAAAAAAATAGTACAGGAGTGAACATGGACTCATTTTAAAGCTTGAAACCTCTACTTTCACTCACCACAATGAATTTTCCTGTAAAATATTTTTACGTGAGCTAGCAGTTGAAAAATTGAGGACACGTTTTTGGTAGATTTATGCTTCGCTTCATTATCTTTTACAAGATGCAACAATTTTTAATGGAAAAATTCTTGTCAGTCTGAAAAAGTGAAGGCTTCGAGCTTTAAAATAAGCTGGAGTTCATGTTCGTACGATTTTTTTTTCACGAAACGATCACAGTTCAAAATCGACAATTCCTCGAGAATGGGAAATTTAATACTTTTCGTGAACAAATTATTTTGTGAATGAATATCGTTTCGTGGACAAAGTGGTAAATGAGGATTGCAGATTGTGAGCGTTGGAAAAGTTGGGCAGACAGTCCCGAAAGTATCAGAACGTCCGATGATCGCATACGCGGGTCAACATTCCGATTACGACATCGAATAAATAAGAAATACGCGGGCGGGAAGATCGGGGAGGGATGGAAAATCGAAACGGCGACGCCAATGCGGCTCGATCTGCTCACCCTCGATGGCAGCGACGGGTCGAAGGGTGCCTCTGGGATTTCGCTTCGACGCTCTCTGTTCGTTCGTAAGGTGCTTCGGAATTTCCATATTAATTCGTTAGATCGCGGAACGTGACGGGAATCCACGATTTAATAACGTTTTGCCCGCGGTTCGCCGACGCTCGCGACTATCACGACCTCGGTGGCATCCCCGAACAATCCGGGGCCGACTATAGTAAGAGGAAAAATGGAAATTTTATGCCGTCGAGGTGCGAGAATATTCGCAACCGAACGATTTCACAGAAACCGATTCGAAGGCTGCTTCGAGACAATTTATTTTCTCAGTTGACCTTGAGTGACCTTGAATGACCGGTTAGGTCATTGTGTTCGTCTCGAAACTGTCAGAATGTAAATAACAAAACAAAAAAACAACCATACCGATCCTACAAAAAAATAAAAAAAAAAAACAGAATTGACCTTCGTATCACCTTGACGGCCCCACCCTTAAAAAATTAGTAACATCAATGAAACATTCAACAAGTTATTCAGAAACAAGTTATTCGGGTGACCTTTGAATGCCCCATAAGTATAGTCTTCACTCGGTACAGTGAATTCTCGATATATGTCAACAACATGGGACTTGTCAGCGTCATGTTTGTCCAGGAGACATAACCGAGCCGTGTTATGTTTACGGACGTCACCAATATCATTTACGGATGTCACGGGATGTACCCCGCGATAGTGGGGATTATTCCGCGACATTCATATTCCAGGTTTTGGCGACATATATAGAAAAATCACTGTATATGTCCCAAACATCTAGCCTATAATGGGACCGTTTATTTTGAGATTGGTGCAGATCCATTCTTTGTTGATAGAAACAAAATACAAATATACAAACTATGTGATATGTCAGTTAAAAAAAAAATGGACTTACACCACTTTCAAAATAAACAATTGTCCCAGAACTGTCCCTAGTAAGGGGCCAAGATGCTTCGCTGACGTTTTCTACGTTCGGCAGTGTATCAAAGATTATTGTCTCCTGGCCGATATATGTCGGAGGTAAGACCCGTGTTGTGGACATATATCGAGTAAACACTGCCTAATGAAATTATGAAGCTTTTTCCAGGGGAATTATCTCCTGGCCGATATATGTCAGAGGCTAGACCCGTGTTGTGGACATAAATCGAGTAAACACTGTGTAATGAAATTATGAAGCTTTTTCCAGGGGAATTATCTCCTGGCCGATATATGTCCGTGGCTAGACCCGTGTTTTGGACATAAATCGAGTAAACGCTGTACTAACCGTTCAGAGGAAAAATTGAAAACTAAAAATTCGGTGCTTAAGGAGAAGCGAAAATTTATAGAGAGGTTCGGATCGCCCGCAGAGTTTGGCAGCGGGGGTGGTATTGGAAGCGGGTCGGTTTTGCGGGCGATCGGTGGAATGGCAGTGGAAACCGTTGGCAGCGCAGACGCGCGGCGCACAGTGTGGTCGCGAACAATCACCGTTGAACGGTTGGCTCGGTTGTCCATGTTCCCCGTTGCATCCCCTCTGGTCGACAACCACTCATCGCCACCCCGTCCCCCATATTTTTCTGCCGCGAGGTGGGCGCGTGTAAATTGCAGCCTCTACAAAGGGTTGCCACACGCAGTTAGATCAACATCTGTCGCACGCTCGGCCACGGCTATAGCCTGTATAACGCTGCGCTATAGCGCGCAGGATGATTCTATCTCTCTCTCTCTCTCTCCCTCCCTCTCTCCCCAATCGATTCGTCGGGTGTCCCGTTCGAATCGAGGCCGAGAGGATCGGAGGACAGTGTCACCGTGGAACCGAGGTTGTTCCTCTGTTAGCGATCGCCGGCTGTCACCCGTGTGTCCAAGCAAATAAAACTGCGGGACACGCGTCCTTTTATTCGGACCGCGGTCAAATCCTATCGGGAAGTCGAACAATTGATTCGGCCGATCGGCTCCGCGTTTACCTCGACTCTAACCGCCGTGTTCCCACCCCCTCCCCCGATATCGATAACCCGTTGCACCCCCGCTATCCAAACAAACGGTTCACCCTTTCTCTTTTCGAGCGTTTCTCCTCCGACCCCGATATTTTTCTCAGTTTCAGATCAGAAATTACGGAACGCTGATACGGAGACCGGTCCCCCCGTCATTTTCCTCGCGACTCGATTCGAAATTGCAGATCGGTAGCGCGCTCTCCAGTATCCGCAGCTAGTAGAATAGGCCTGTCGCGGTCAGACGCTCCAGTAAAATTTTCCAAATTTCCCAGTCCTTCATGCAAGAAAAGAATGATCTGTAATTATTAGTTAACTATCTTTTAATTATTATTTTACTGAAATTTTATGCATCAAAAATTACCAGGTGTAATTTAAAACAATAGAAAGCTTAGAAAAATTTAACACTAGATTCACGGAGCACTAAAAGTGACAATTTTCCACTACTTTATAAAAATAACTAGAACGCATCTGTCCAAATTTTTAGCCACTTTTTAAATAGTATACACCAGCAGAAATAAATTTGTTGAACAATTCCTCATGGGTGCATCTTTACAATCTTGATAATGGCAAATTAAAAATATCAGAAACCGCCATTTTGCCGGGTCCCGAGAAAATAAACTTCTATTTCACTATAGTTTGTTATAAATTATAACAGCGGATTAGACTGCGGATTTTGTGCATTTATGACAAAAATCAGTAGGTGTAATTTTAAATAGCAAAAGTATTAAAAAAGTTGAAAGTTACATTATTTTCAATCTGCTAAACATAAGCAGAAAGAAAGTAAACGTCTATTTCACTATAGTTCGTTGCAATTGAGGTAAAAATTTTTATTTTGCATAAACATCCGCAGTCTATTTATAATTCATATAGGAATTTTTTATTTTGCATAAAGATCCGCAGTAATTACAAATAGCCGAACAAGTATAAAAATTTTTTCCCCCGTTTGACGATTTGAATAAAGCGGGAATAATAATATCGACGTTCCTAAATTCTTTTAACACGTTCGCGTAATCGATCGCGTTCGAGCTCGTTTACGAGAGAGCGGTGTGGTGCGTGACAACGGTTTGGTCGAGGGCGTAAATAAAATATCAGTAGAAAAATGTGTAGGTCTGTTTTGCCGGCGGGCAACGGGCCGGGCGAGCACGCGTAAGCCGCGCGCATGAATTATCGCGCGTTTCGGCACGCCGGGGATGGAGAGGAGGGGTGGGGGGTCGTGTGCACCATAGTCGTTTTAATTCGGCTCGATTTCCCGCGGACGGGGTCTCGCGACCCTTTTCCAATTTGCCGGCGGCGGTCCTTCCGGCATTGATTTTTCACGCGAAACTCGACTTCCCGTTGGACCCGACGCCTGTCCCGAACGGTTAGGCAAACTCGTGCGGATTAACCCTTGACAAACCCTGCTGCTCGCTTTTGTAACCGCTGCTCTCCGACCGGGACACCGTTCGACAGACTCTGGAAAGCCTCCGCGCGTTGCGTCGACATTTTCGACCGGGTTCGTGCCAACAACAATTTGGTTAGAGTAACAAAATTTGTTACTGTACCGATATATGTGGACCAGATGTGTATTAATGTATTTGTCGCGTTTTTCTGAGTGAAACGAGCCCAAACACGACACAGTTCGGAGCATGTTCGTGTCACGCATCGGCACCACTTCAATTATGCGAACCAAATTTCCGGTTCACATCGGAGATGCTTTTTCATACTCATGTTCGATGTAAATTGATCTAAACATGCATCTATATTTTCTATTATTCATACTTGTTTTCTCTATTATACAAACCGTTTCGTTGATCAGTTCGCATAATCGAGGCTCCACTGAATCGTGCATCATGTGAGCAAAAGTGCTCCGAATTGTGTCGTGTTTGGACTCGTTTCAATCAGAAAAATGCGAGGAATAAGTTGCTAGAAGTTTCGCTAAAAAATTGTGAAAATTATGGGAGCCGCCATGAGGGTTGGTCGAAAATCCGATGATTTCCCCGACTGAAGAGAAGAGAATCGACCGCACATCCGACGACCCCTTTGATCTCCGTTTCCCAGAAAGGGAACGCATAATTTGCCGCGGTGTAGCGACGATAACCACGGAAAGAAGAGAGAAATCGCGAGAGAGAAGGGAGAGAGACAGAGAGAGAAAAATGATGGCGTGTCGCTCGATCCGCCGACAGGCATTAATTATTTCCCACGATCGCGGCGGAATATAAATTGCAGTTTTTAATCCGGCGCGAACGGGACGATACGGCAATAACTCCGGGACGGTGTCTGGCTAATTACAAATTGCCTCGCGCCGATATTTCCCGGCTTCCCGCGCGACTTGACGCTTCGTCGTCGTCGTTGCAGCAAACTGCGGCAAGCTTGCGCCGGGAGAGCTTGCATTATTCGCGCTCGTAGCTTCTCCGGCTTCGCGATTACGTTCTCTCTCTCTCTCTTATGCCGTCGGTTCGACGTCGCGCGTGCACCGCACGCGCTCTCCTCTCGCTCGATCGGCAAGAGGAAAACGCGGGGGCCTTTGATCTTCGAAAGCTCTTTGCCGCGCTCGATACGAATCTCGGATTCCGCGGGGAGAAACCAGATGAAAAGAGTAAGCGGTTCGGAAGAACTTTCGAGCACGCGATCTCTATCGGCAAGACGTCGGACCAACCCCATTTCACGTTACGCCACCCCTTAGACCACCCTCTTCCCCCCCCCACTCTCTCTCTTTCTTTCCTTCCTTCCTTCCGGTGCTACCTACCCTCTATTCGTTTTTTCGATTCTGAAAATCAAGCGTCAGAGACGCGACGGCATCCGGGCGATCCTTTGTCTGCCATCGGCAAACTAGATTTGAAATAAGTGCCGGGCTTTTTATGCGAAATGTCTCCCGATCGGAGAAAGATTTCTCCCAAACGAAGGATTTTATCCCCCCCCCCCCCCTCCGGAACCGCAAATGTTAACGGGCTGGTCTGGTGTTAAATATTTTCTTCTACCCTCTGCACTATGAAATATTTTACGACCGCAGTGATTAAAATTTCTTCATAATTGAACTCTGAAACTCCTAAATTTGTATTTAACTCTGTCCTCCATTTTTCTCCGAACAAAATACAGTCAAACCTGTTTTTGTGCAGTCCTTTTCTATGCGATTTGTTTTGTGCGATTTTTTGTACAAAATTATTTGTTATAGCTATTTATGAAGTTTCTGAATATTTTCTTTTTGTACGGTTTCTTTTATGCGGTCCCTGTCTGCCGCACAAAAACAGGTTTGACTGTATTACAAAACGGTAGAATTATTCGCCATTTTTGCGACGGCTTTTTATCTGTATGAGAATATTCGCCGCTTTCGGTGGCAAACATTGAACCCCACGAAATGAATAATTTTGTTTCACTCTTGAATTAGAAGGTATTATCTATAATACAGCGCAGAACTTTTAATTAATCATTTATAGAATTGATATCAGTTTAAAACAAAAATTACAGTTCATACTGATTTTGTTCCGGTGTCTGGATTAACACTAAACCTACCGAGCCTTACGTGTGACTAATACACGATGTCTTCTAAAAATTACGAGATTGAATTTATTTAATCTCTAATCTTTACTCTAAATATAATTATTTAATCATTTCCTACGAAAGCATCTCTACAATTTCAGTCATTGTAAAATAAAAAATCTATTTCGATTGGCGGTGGTATGTTTAGTGTTAAACAAGAATGTTTTGCGTAGAGCTCCTCGGTTGATAGGATAAAAATCGCCGTGAGAGAATGATCGAAATAATGATTATTCAACGGCTTTATTCGAAGACCGCCGGTGCCTGGTCTGGGACAATATCCGAGTCTGGTCCTGCGCGTGTGCGAGTCAGCTCTTCGGTTGAAACGAGAAAATAACCGTAGGAGAGAAGGAGAGAGGGAGAGAGAGAGAGAGAGAGGGAGTGAGAGGGAGAAGAAGAGAGTAGAATACCCGATGGCTCAGTGGGCTCGGTGATTCCGAGGATGGTTTTCACCCTCCATTCAATTCCTCGTCAGCGGAGCGCACACACCTTTGCTTCCTCTCGACCGACACGCGATTACCTCCCTCCGTGTCGCGTCTCTCTCTCTCTCTCTCTCTCTCTCTCTCTCTCTCTCTCCGACTCTCTGTCATCCCCTTTCCACTCTCCGCCTCCCTCCAAGCAGGGTAGGAGACAGAGAAGACCACCGTCACCGTTTCCACCCTCTCGAAACGCACGACTTCGGCACCCGATGTCTTTTCATCCGTATTCCCGGCGCTCCTTTCTCCGCCGTCATCTTAATAACCTCTCTTTTTGTTTCCCGACCCTCCAGTCTGTCCTACCCCTCGCCCCTCGCCGGGGGTAAGAACAAATAGGGGCGGAGAGAGCCAGCGACGGTATCGCGGGAACACAATCGGGATTCGAAATAAATTCCGCGTGGAAATCACGTTTCGAGACCGGTATCTCGCGTTTTCATCCCTTACGCGGTTCGATTTTTTCCCCTGTGGTACACCGTCCGAAGCGAATCATCGAATTTATTATTGAATATTTTCATTCTTTAGGATTTTTAAATTTACCACTAAACCTACCACCACCAATCAAAATGAACGGTTCCAGATGTTTGGTTTTACAATTATTGAAATAATAAAAATTATTTCATAAGAAATGTTTGTATAGACATCTTTAGTAGAGCATGTATCACAGTAGGAGCCGCACAAAGTCTAAATAAAATCAATCTTGCCATTTTTATAAGGGAACATGTGCTAGGTACTTTTAAGACACGGTGGGTTTAGTGTTAAAATGGATACAATACACCGTACAACACCTAAAAGTTTTAGTAATTGATTCGACACAGATTTAATAATGCTAGCAATATTTTGAACAATGGTGCAGCCATTTTTGAGAGCGACCACTCGAGTGCTGAGGTTTAATAAATTGAACACGGTGTATATCGACATTCTTAAGTTCATTTAATGTGTGTACTTTTTAACACTGACTCGAAATTTTTAAATTTACAATTATTAAGTGTGCAAAATTCTGCAGAATTCTACGCTTGTGAAGAATTGTTCAATAGATTCGTTTCTTTCAGCACATATTATAATACAAATGGCTGAAAATCTAAATAGCCACAATTTTGTTATTTTCACAACGCAATGTAAAATAGTCACTTCTAGCAAACCTAGTGTTAAAATCGCATAACAATACCTTTTTGTCACAAACGCATAAAATTCGCAGTTGCCTATCGATTAAATGCGACTGCATAAGTCGCGAGGGGGTGAGTTAGATCTTTTAATCCACGTTATGCAAGCATAATTAGCGTCTAACCCCCCGTATATCTGAACAATTAGTCGGGAATTTTGAAAATCGCCCCATGGGAAATCCTCCCCCAACTGCCAAGAAATCAGAAACAAATTGCAGACACCTACCCTTATCGTGCTGATTCGATTCTGTAGCTTGGAGGCATTGTTCCCCAGCGATTTTCTCCATCGAATCGAAAAGTCGATGGTCAACGTGTCATCCCCGTTAAGGGTTGCCTAGCTAGGAGGTTCCCCTCGAAACAGAGATTGTCCCCCGTTGAACAATCGAAGAGAGCCAGCCCCTGTGCTTGGCGAAAGCGCGAGAAAGTGCGTAGACAACGAGTCTCTCTCTCTCTCTCTCTCTCTCTCTCTCTCTTTCGCTCGCGAACGACGAAGGGCGCAACGAGGCAGTGTTGGAGGGATGAGGTGGAAGGGATGGCGAAGGGATGGCGACATTCGCCAACGCGAACGACCAAGCAAGGGAGGGTTGACTCGACGTCGGAAGCACAAGGATTCCACCGGCGAGTGGAAAGGGTGCAACCGGGGGTGGTGTTAAGCGGCTTACAGTCTGTTACCATGGTAACGCCACACCACTAAGACAGGAAGAGCCTGAATCCAGACCACCACAGTCCTCGTGACCCCTTCCACCACCACCCCTCCTGCGCGGGGGTGGATAGGGGGTGGATAGCTGCTCCTGCATCCCCGTGGAAGAACGAGGGGGAGAAGCCAGCGAGCGAGCGATACCGGAGAGCGAGGCAACCACGGCTAAAGAGGGAAGGATTACGCCACTAACTCTGTTTTTACACTAAAGTGTTTTCACCGAACTCGTCCTCCTGTATATACGTCCTACCGTATTACGTACAGGGTGTCCCGAACCACCCGAGCCGAGCTAAGGGATGATTCTACTAAAAAAAAAAATATTCAATTTCTCCAGTCGCTGTATCCTGGAAAAATATCTTGGACAAAAATGAACGACCTATGGCAAAAATAGAGGCTTCAGGCTTGAAAATGAGTCCAATTACATTGTCGTACTATTTTTTTAAACAAAATTATGACTGTTCAAACGTCGTCAAGAACTTTCTAACAACTGGAAATTCAGTGTCCTCGTTTCCCCACCTGTCACAAGACGTAAAAATTTGTTATGGACAAATTAGTGATAGTTTGTGAAAGTATAGGTTTCAGGCTTTAAAATAAGCCCAAGATTATGTTCATACGATTTTCTTTCGCGAAGTTATAACTGTTCAAACATCGTCAAACATTTGTCGCAAACAGATAATTTAGTATTCGATTATTTTTCGGAATCAAGTTCCCGCGCACAATTATTTATTTTAGGAATTTTTCGAAATGTGATTCAAATATAATTTTGCTAGGAATATACCAAGATATTTTGACAATGTTTACGGTATTGAATGGGACACCCTGTGCGCAAAGATTGCTCTGTAACGCGTGACGAGAACGGGACGCCCGTTGAATTCCGCGTCCGAAACTAACAAGGGGTGTTAACCACCTGGCCCCCTTCAATTTTGGAACTTAGGGGAGTGCTCTGCACGGCAAACAAGCTTTTGTGTCGTAACTCGAGCCCGGCTGAAAAATTCAATTTAGAAATGGGAATTTGAATCGGTCCAGAAACGGCTGTCAACCCTCTCCAACCCCCTACGAAATTTCGCAAAATTGTTGAACGTATAGAACGCCACGAGCCTCGCACAACAAAGACGACACAATAATTGCGCTGTACACGGGGCTTAGACAGGGGGTTAACGAGCGTCGACCTTGCCACCCCTCCACTGTCTGCTGGTAAAAAATTCGGACGAGTTTTTCGGGAAAAATTACATCGACCACCCCCACGCCGTTTCCTCTCCGAGTGGCAAACTTTCGAGTAGGCTACGATTCTCCGGGCCAAATGAAGTTTGTTCGAAATTCTGCTCACGGAGGTGGGAAATCGAGATTCGTTAATGCCAAAAAATACTGCAGGAGAGACGGATTTTTTCGAGTCACTTACGGTAATCCGTAAAATGTGAGTCTTGTAATCAAAATAAAAATCGATTCTAACCAGAATAAATGCATAAAATTTGCAATACAAGTCGCGAATCGATTCCATCGAGCGAGGAAAACCCTTTCAGCGATTTCAGTGATCGCAAAACGAAAAGTCCGAAGCGTCAAACGATTTCGGAGGAGCTAGCGAAGCTTTGTAAGGGATGGTGAAAAATCTATAAGTCGAGGGGCGGCAGAAAAAATGAAATGCCACGAAATTCGGGACTGCTGCTCCGGAGTGCGAGTGCTCCCACCGAATTCTCGAGCGTCGTAAATTCTCCGAGCAATATGCACGCATCACGCCCGCCGTCGAGATTCTCGCATTTCGAATCTACAGGGTGTGTCTTCGAGAAACGGAGCACCTTTGGAACGGGGTTCACAACCACCCTAGAAACGCCAACCAGTCGAATATTCATTATATACCGCGAGGGGAAACGTTCGAGTGAGTTTCAACCCTCCAGCCATATCTTGAAGAGAAAAACGATTTCTGCGCTATTCTCGGGCAGAAAATTTTGGAAAAATTCCAGCAGGTTACTGGCATTGGGGTCTGCAATCTATAATTTTTTCAGATTTTTAACTCCAAAATTCCGTATTTGAAAAATCAAAATCGCGGAGCCTGCTACTACCGGTACTAGTACTTACAG
>JAQQRP010000505.1:0-11055 GCA_028454245.1 Halictus quadricinctus
TAGTAGAAGGTAGTCTTTCTGTATCATTGGCACATTTCCTGTACCATAATTGTAACGCGAGAAATTAAAGATAGCACGCGTGTGCTATCTTTTTCTTTGGGAGTGTATAGTTTACTATGACACGAGTCTCTAGATTTGCAAATTGCAAACCATGCAACCTGGATAGAATATTAGGTTCAACGATTCACATTTCTGTGCATCAGGGTAGTAACCTTACTTTCTCCATATTATATTATATTGTATAATTTATCTAGGGTAAGTGACCGAATTAATTATACTGATTTTTGAAGCACATTGTATATTAAAAGAGAGATTTAGATACATTAGTATTCATTATGCTTAAAAAATAAGTATAATTTATTATAGGCACAGTAATTGGGTCCCTTACCCAATAATTCCGTAGACTTATACGAGTAAGAGAGCCAGCTAAATTTTTAGCGTCCTGATTTTATGCGATAATTAACTTTTACGCGAAATCTCTGTAGAAATTGCCACATGATTGTGTTTATCGTTGTCACGATAGAAGTACAGTAAAACCTCGCTGGTTGCACGGTATCGAACCATAGTGATTCGTAGTATAGACCATAATCCCTACCACGAGTTCCATAACCTTGAACACCTCGAGGTGGGAGTCACTATTACGCAATGAACGAGGCTTCCGTGCACTAATCGAGGTTACATCCAGCGAGGTTCTACTGTATTCGAGGTATCTTGTCCCTTTAACCCAGCCTCTCGTTCTTTAGAGTAACGTTCGAGGTGTCTGCTGAAAAACAAACGTAGGGCTCGTCACCGAGATGAATCCGCAGGGTTCAGGGATGAGGAAGAAAGGTGACGCGACGGTGAGAAAAAAATAATATCTTTACGAGGGTGCGTCCTTCTTTTGCGCAACCTGGCCGACTGATCGTATATCATCGCGGCGTTAAACAACACAACAGTCGTGGGTTTTCCAAGTGAAAAGATCGAGCCGCCCGGAGAAAACTCTCCGCCGTTCAGGTGAAAAACGCGAGACTATGGCTTGTTTGCGGACCTCCTAACGTTTCTGGCCATATTTCTGGCCATAAATACACCAGACCGTGGCCAGAATATGACAAGACGTACTCCTCCCCGAAAACAACGGTACAGATAGAAGGCTCTCCCGCTGTCGCGGCTGAAAACGCCCGGGGAAATCGTCTTCGTGACCTTGAGGAAATCATAGCTTCCTCTACCGAGGAAGCACCCGGACCCCGTCACGCTGATTCCCGGGGTTTGTTTTTCAGTGTCCCGGGAAACGCTCCCGAGGGACGCCGGTCTCGGTGGTCGGGAAATTGCCGTGAAAATGAAGATCTATTATCGAGAGTTCCCCGGATAACCGAGGCTCCTGGAAGTCTTGGGTTTGATGATTAATACGCTTCACCAGAATAGATTACCGTGGATCACGGAAATGTTCGGACACTTGCTTTTAAAATTTAAACCTGACACGTTGCACATTGTCTGCTAAGCAAAATCATGACCTGTCCAAAATGCAAAAATGTCTGAATCAATGTTAAACAGTGCTTATTTAATTAATTCGCCAGAAACTGGTAGTGCACTGGAGTGCTGGACAGTCAGTTTGGCGGGATAAATGTTTCCAATCGACGTGCGCTGTTATTTAATTGAAACAGAAAATAAATATTTATCGATACACCTGACAAAAAATCAATTAACGTGGAAATAGATTGTTTTACTATCCAATTTTTTCAGTATTTCATGCGCGAGATTTGTTTCAAAATGTCAGCATTCATTTGCGTCATATTACGTATATTCTATTTGCAAAACTGCATCTCAAATAAAAATTTAAAATAACCGCAAAGTATTGACTCTAGATGAACTTAAATTTGTTTTGTTAAATTATCTGGATATTTTCGCTAAAAATGTGCTCAGTCCTTCGTAAAAATGGTGTCCTGCTATCGATGTTGCACGAATACCTCCGCCATTTTGTAATATTTTGATTTGGAAAATTTGAACGCTGCAAGTTCTGTTTTTATACCACAGAAAAATCAGAATTTTTCATTCAGTAATTTTCTCTGTAACAATTTGGAAACTCTGGTTGTTTCTATACGAGCCAGCTGAGAGTCTTCTTGCGCGGAACCTGGACTGTTTTATAGCTTATTAATTTACGCACACGTTGTGATAATTAGCTTGTTTAATGAGACGATGAGACATGTAGAATTGAGAATATTTGTCTGGTTTTGCGACTCCTGGCTAGATTTACTGCTGGAGAATGGTAATAAATTTTATCAGGATGCTGGGAGGACTTTTTGCAATCAGATACAGATGCTGTGTGACAAGTATCTTTACTTGTTATGCAAGTATATGGTAACAGGTATGTGAAAAAAATGTATGTTAATAACATAAAGAATTCCATATATTAACTATTACCTATACTATTTATTTTCCGTATATCTACTGCAGGTACGTAAAATAGAAAAGTGCTTAGCATTTGCAAAACAGTAATTTTCTGCACAGGGACTCTGTATCCTTCAATTGATAATTAGTAAGCTAGAGATCCTCATGTATACATATTTATGAACAGGTTTATGAGAAAAGGAAATTAATAAATCTTCTTCATTTTATTATGGGTTTTATAATACTGCATAATGGATAAAAAATGTATTAGACTGCCTTAAACATTTACATTAAACGGTCAAAAATGTTATAAGTGCTATACTTATATGTATCTTTCATAGAAGTTTTTAATGAAACACTATAAAATGTTTTTTTGTCCCAGAATGCACCGTCTAATGTCATCCTACCATTTTCAGCTGAAAATCAATACATTTATTTTCCTGTTACATCTTTCTGTTTAATTTATTTGGAAACATAAATCCAATATTTACAATCAAAATTATACGCAACTCAAATAGTAAAAAGTGCGTGTTCTTATTCTAAATATTCGTATTTATTTTCAGCAGAAAATCCGCATTTTATCTTCATATTTAAATTATTTGGAAAGATAAAATGATTGCAATAAATGTTGTTTCAATATGCGGATAAAGTTTCTAAAAAAAAATGTTAGAAATGCTTCACACAGTTGCAACCGCTCGTAAAACGTTTGCCGCTTATGCCAGTCCCGAAGCTACCACTAACAAATACTTCTGCCTCTCAAAATTGCAATGGGGGCCTTAAAATCATTACTTGTTTGTAGAAGACACGTGCACCTAGCTCGTAATAATACATCTCCGGGGCTGTTAATGGAAACCTCGACAACGCATAATCGTTACATGCCTACGCAGATGTTTAATAAAGGGATACTAAAATTTTCTCACCGCAAAAAAGAAAGAATCATTTCACGACCACCGATGGGATGTTAAATTTTCACGCAATAACTGGTGATCGTGGTAACGATATCCGACCCGTATCGGCCATATTCATTAATATCAATAAAACTGCAGCGCGTGGTTCAATCGGCCCCGGCAAAGGAAAAGGAAACGATTTTATCGATGCACCTACGTAAACCGTTTATACGATCGGTTTAATCCCTAGTGGCTGTCAGCAAAAACCATCGATCGGCTAACCCCATCGGTTGTTACGACCACTGAACGATCCTTATGTCCTTCAGCTTTAGATGTACACATGGGGATCCCATATGACGCGCTGTTATTCCGGGAATTCGTGGCGGAATATTAATTGCTGCGAGACGTCGACGAGTCAAATATTGCTATTTGCATAACTGTAGACGAAACCCACTCGGACACTATTTTAAAAAATGATGTTTTAGGGACATGCTGACATGAAATACAAATTATAGAAACCCAAAACCAGAAATTTCCTTGAACCGTAAATTTTATTCGACTTAAAATATTTTATACGGGAAAAAATGGCGTGCATTTATACAGACTACAGTTGAGTTTTTAACAGTTTGTGAATGCAATCAAATTTATTAGAAATTGTTTCGAATTATGATGTTGCATTCTTTGACGGTCAAACTAGAAACCTAAAAAATTCCATGAAATCAAAGCAAGTTATTTGATGAAATAAAAATTGAAAGAATTAAATGTATGATATGGAGCAGTCCTCCAACTTTCTTGCATTTTACAAATCCTAATCAAATTTTCCAAATCAAATAATTCCGTTACCCACATATGAGTGACATGGCACTCAACGTGTTAATCAGTGTTGAAACAGGATTAGGATTTTTCATAGTCATTTATAATCTAATATAATCTAATTTATAATCTCTTTTGAATCACTAGTCTAATTTCTTATTAATGAAAAGAAACTTTGAGTATAACATAGCATTAAAACAGAAATCTGTGTATAGAAATATATGGGTACAAGAGGATTCCAAAGTTAAATTAAAATTCTGCAACGGCGAATTAGACAAACATTTTTTTAATTAATAGACGCTTTATATACAAAACATGATTAAAACATCCAGTACACGAATTAAAATTTAAATACCGAAACAACGTGTATATGGGCATAAGAGAGTTGTAAAGTTTCACAAAAATTTTGTATCGCTGAATATAATTACAATTTCATGAATTAATCAAAAAACTTCAGATATAAAATACAGTTAAAACTGCTACTACACAAATAAAAATGTGAATCGATCTCGCATGAATTATTCAGTAAAATAAATTTAAAATAAATCTGAGGTCAACGGGATTCGAGGTTAAAAGAACATACTGTGGAATTTCATACAAATTCATCTTCCGATGGAAGAACTTGAAGAAACAAAGAATATTTTTCGCTTCATAAATATAACCAGTTCACTTAGCCCGATAGAACACGAACTTTCTATTATTTCGTATTGACTGAAACCGACAAAGAGAATCAAATATCGCTGAACTTTTGCTTATACAAATTCTTCAGTGGAAATACAAACTGGAACAGCCAGGTTCCCCGGAGAGACAAAAGCAGCAATTCGGTGGACAGGGAGTTCGGACAATTCGTAAGTAAGGAACCGATATGCCTAGGTAAAGACATCCGCATTCACACCTCTAGGAAAGTGAAATAGCACTAGGAGTTCTGCGAACCACCGGTTACATCCAATTACAGCGTTTCAAGGGGGTTAAAATTGTTCGGTAGATTCTATAGCCGTGGTTCGTGAACAATCGACACCCAACCGGTTCCATGGCTACCCCAGACAATATGAAAGGGGTCACCGAAGAAATCTTCGCCCGTGCTGACTTAATCCCACAATATTTACAATCGCACTGTCTATCGAGAGTCGAAGTCGGAGCGGAAGGGTTGCTCGAGTGGCGAGCATCGATTTATAACGTCGGTCTGTCGGAAATAATGCAATCCTTAAGGATTTAGTGGCGACCGGTATTGTTCGCCGATCCATCCCGGGCTACCTAGATTATAACGCCGCTCCCGTAGACACACACACACACACACACCCGTTCCGTTGAAATCCGATGAATTCCGCGCGCGAACGAGATTTATTGCCCGGCCCTGCCACGCGCAACGCTGTTTTCGTGAACACGTTCACGAGATCGTGGGCAACTTCGTGCGGTCAACGCCGGACTTTGATAGAAGCGCGGACCACCCCTTGATTTATGGTGTTTGCGGTAAGGCTCCGCGGTCGAAGGATTAAACCCGTGGGAGTGCCGAAACGTACCGCTAACTTCCTGGTAAAATTTTCGACGTCCGACGGCCGCACGAAAGCTCGTCATAGACCTGATCGAAAAGCGCTTCGCCTGGATCCGACGGGATCGAGATTGTTGCCGTTGCACCAGTTTTCCGGTGGCCTTTATTGGATGCAGCAGGATGCAATTGCGTCCGGTGGAACATTCTTCTTTAAACGGAACGTGTCCCTGCGCGAGGCAAACATTGTCACATGTAATTGATGACACACACTTTCAAGCAAAATTACTTTTCTATAAATGGACCAAACGATTTCCATTTTTTGGAGTAATCGCGTGCAGTAGGAATTACGAACAAAATTGTGTACGCTGCTTTTCACAACTTTTTTATTATTTTATTATTTTTATTTTGAATAAAAATGGTGGTAAATTACAGTTATTATTTTGCGATTTTTGCAATTTTTTATCCCTTATATCATTCACGAACCAATATCGACGAAATTGTCAGCATGTACACACAACTTGCATGAATTTGCAAAGCACATTTTTCTTTTAAATCTGAAAAAATTCACGAACAATAACAATACATTCGTACTGTAAAAATATAAGTGATGCTGCTCGTGAATTTCAATGCCAAATTTTCAGTGTTTTCCTATTTTTTTTTTTTTTAATGAATTGCTGTATGCTATATAAACCTTGTACGGTTTAATAAATAAATAATAATGAATAGCAGTAAAAATATTTAAAGACACGATGGGTTACAAATTTGTTAATTCACGAGTATTAACATTTAAGTGAACTATTGAGGCCATTCAAATTTATGACAATAATTATTTAATGTGTAACTATTAATGATATGACTATTTGTGCATTCGGGCGATATTTTACTACCTCACTACATTTTCATTTACCATACCGATAAAAATTAATATTAAATATATAATATATATGTATTATACTTTTATTTTCAAAGTGTGACACTCCACTTAAGAGTCAAAAGAAACCTAATGAAAAGACCTTCAATCCTTAAAAAGCCCAACTAACTATTTCCTCGTTTTATTAATTGTATACGAGTCATCGATGCGTGCGTAATTTCTATCCGTGTTTAAAAAACGTGGGCAGTTTAATATCAACCACGGAGCGAAATAATAATTAAGTTGCGCAATGATTGTTTTTGCCTGGCACAGTCATTTGCCGGTATTAAGTATTAACCCTCATCTCGATAGGAATTTCTCGATGGTATTTAAACAAAATGGCTGATCATCTTCCGGCAAGTTAGCCGGAGCGCGAAGCTCATCGATAAATTAATTTCCCATGTCGACGCTTACGTAGACCATCAGGAGAACCGGTCACGGGGGATTAATTTTGCGATTATAATAAATAAAAACTCGCCGGCGGGAATCGTCCTTGTGACGCGTCGCCACCGGTTCCGAACAAGTAGCAGATTAATTCGCGATGACCGTGCTGTATTTCAGGACGCGTGTAATCGTACTGTTTCATAGTGTCATGACCAAAACGCGAGAAATGGTGATATAATTACCGAGACCTGCTGCAACGTCATCGAGTCAGCAAGTCCAGATACAATATTACGGGACGGGGCGAGACTGCGTCCAAATTGAAAAACCAGAAAATGCCAATTAACAGACCATTTATAATATTTTTCATTCATCTGTAACAAAAATCAATCGATCAAACGTAATACAGGTCAAGACCATTTTTATTTTACATAACAGTGCAATAATATTTCACTTTTTAATCATGCTGATTCTTCGTTACATTTATTTAATTTTGTATCTCAGTACTTTGCTCCTTTTCTCTCGCAGTTTATTATCAATATAAACTTGAAACATTCAATATTTAGATAAGGGGAAGCCAATTTTGTATTATTTAGAAATGGCACTTTTCCCCCCGTATCCCCCCCTTTAAATACGCCACTGAAGTCATTGATGCAAATTCATTCATTCGTAATATGTTGTACAAATTAATTCATAAAAATTCATATTTGTATAAAAATGTACGATGCAATCACACCTGTATGTAGAAAATTCTGATAATAAAAATCAACCAAAAATTTAAATTCTATACGAGACAATAAAATGTAACCGGCATCGTTGACACCGAGCAAACATCTAGGAGACCTAGGTCAGGTGAAGATCTCGGCACCCAGATACCAAAAAATGGCGCGGTTCTCCGAGCATCGTGACCGCAGCTTCGCTTTAATCTAA
Source organism: Halictus quadricinctus (assembly GCA_028454245.1). Taxonomy (NCBI): domain Eukaryota; kingdom Metazoa; phylum Arthropoda; class Insecta; order Hymenoptera; family Halictidae; genus Halictus; species Halictus quadricinctus. The sequence continues at coordinate 7,775 of JAQQRP010000505.1, forward strand.
AATTGAAATATACACGGTTTCACCTCCATGTTTCTTTTGAGATTTCCTGGCGGCTTCTTCCTCCGATTCTTTCTGATCTTTCGGTTTCTTCCCGGCGGTTTCTTTTTCTTCATTTCCGAGGCTTGCTCTGAGAAGCAAAAGGCGAGCGTTCATTGTTTCGAGCCCGAGCTTACCCGGCGGAAACAAATGACCGGGCGCATAAAGTCGGTAGCAAGAAAGCATCGGGTTCCTTCGTTAAAACTAATATATGTCACCATTATTTTTAATAACGCAAAAAGGGCAAGAACCGTCCACCGTCGCGTAATGGGAACTTTCTGTGGGCACTCCCTCCCGCTCTTCTTCGATTCCGCGCTCCGTTTCTTTTTTGGCTTTTTCTCCTTAATTGTCCGGGCCCGGCAGATGGTACCGGGGCGTTCGGCTAACGAGACTCGACAGTACCGCGGATCCGGAGTCATCGTTTTACTTATCACACAAGGTGTATACATTGTTACCGTAATTAATGGGCCCACGCACAGGGAACGCGAGTTATGGGTACCCTCGAGGGTGCTTTCGGTTACGTGACCTCGCCCGATTGAAAAGAACACTGCGAATGGCAGGCATGACATTTTTCTTAATGAACATGTTCTTCAACTTGAAATTGTTTATGAAGCTCCATTTCGTAACGTTGCTAAATATACTTAGGAATATGGTAAATCAAATGCATCAGAAAAAAGTTTCGAATCTTTTCTATCAATATTGTAGAAATTTTGCTCGAGAAATGAGAAATAATGAATTATAAAATTTCGAGAAGGAACACTAAGTATATGGTATTTTCAAGGTACCCAGTAGATGCCATTTTTCTTTTTATTAAGTGAATGCTCGTATACGAATTCTATTTGTTTCTAGATCAGTTGAATATTATTAGGTTGTATTATACTGTAATAAAATTCGAAATCACGTCTAGAATCAATTGACACCACTTTATCAATTATATTCTAAAGATGATACTTGAAATCGATTGTAACATGTACTCCTGAGAGAATTTTTAAACTTTTGAGTCATTTAGGATTGCAGAAAAATTGGTAAGCATGTCGAAAAATCAATAAAACAACACACCTCGGTCTATGGTTCTGAGAAAAATTGGATTTCAAGGAGTTACGCAGAATCAATTTTTTTAAATGTATATACCCACGAGAATTTTAAAAAAGTTTTGAGAACCCAAATAAAAGTTAGAAGACTACACTTTTGTGGCCCCAAAGTAAAGCTAGAATACAATATAATCATGTAGGTTTGCAGGAAATGTCAAAGAATGAATAAATCCCGGCTAATAGTTCAGAGGAAAATAGTTACTTTTCACCGAGCGAATCAATTTGAAAAACCCATTAAAAAAATTGATGATTTCACTTCTACTTGCTGAAAGCAACATTAAATCTGTACGTGTTCACCAAGAAATCGATTCGAGAAACGAAAGCGAGCAATATGGATTGCTCAATTAATTCTCCCTCAAAATCCCCGGCAGAACGAACGCGGTCCGTTAAAAGCGTAAAATTTATTTTCGAGCTCGCAAACACAGGATCGTTAGACGCAAAGTTATAGCCAATTAACGGGATAATTACGAATTCGGTGGATACGCAGGCGTACATGGATCGTCGCGGACCTCCAACCACGTTGTAATCAATTTTCCCCCGGCGTTGGGATTGGAAATGGATTTTTAGCCGCGGTCCTGCCTTTCACGGGGACAAGTTTACGTCTCTATTAAGGCAGTTGCATGGTCGCCATGGCAGTGCGTAACCCGGCTGCCCGGCTAATCTGCTTAATGGCTTTCGTGCACGATGATATTGCGTCCTCGGTTCACTGCGACTACTCACGCAATTTCCTACATCGCCAAAGGTGCGCTTCTTGCGAACAGTCGAGATATGCCAGCGAAAAGCACAGCTCTGGAAGGCACCGTTTATGTTCGTTTGGTTTGCTTTTTTACGGACAGGGACACTTTATTTCGAAAAGGGAACGAAAAATATGACCGGGCTGTATATGCCTGATTTTACCGCCATCTTGTCGAACAAGAGATAGGAAGAATTCATTTTGGGGAGAAAACTTCAAGGTCGACAAAAAATTGTATTGTGCATAAAGTAAAAGGAAGGATACATTTTTAAAAACTTGATTACAGTATCATATAAAAATTGTATCAATTTCAAGAAACAATATTAGAAATTTGCTTGTTCCTCTAATGATTTTAATTTACTTGGTGTGCTGATACTGTTACATTCACAGTCTGTTAGAGAAATGCTGAAGAGTCACAAAGGGGTTGGAACTACCCGTGCAAGAAGGAAAGAATATTAGTAAACCGCAAAAAAGTTCATATACTTTAAATAACCAATATTTATGCTTTCACAGCTTGCAAAAATCTTACAAAATGAAGGAATCGCTGAACTTCATTTTGCATTCGATGAGCGAACCGCCGAAGAAGATAACATTTTCGTGTTATTTTGCCTCCTCGAATTCCTCTCTAAAAGTTTAAATTTGCATGACAGTGTAATCACTGCGAACCGAAAAACATGACAAAACAAGGTAAAAGCGAGAAGTTCACCGTGACGTAACAGGAAAATATTTACATTCGGCTGAAACTGCGTCCTTGTATCTCCTTGCAAGATCTCATTACTGAAACCCACCGTAGTGACTTCGGGACGACTGCATCCACCATCGATCCACTACATCACCCTTTCTAATCACGCGTCCATCTGTTTACCTTGGTCTGACGCGTCCCGATCGCCCTTAAACGCCACACTTTCCGAAACAATCGCCGATAAAGATCTCGGAGGCCGTGAGGTTGCCTGCCGGTCGTTGAATCTCAGTCGGTCCGGGCACCACGCATACATATTCATAACCCGAACGGTTTTATCTCTATTTCAGCCGGTAGCCGGTCGCGACAAATCAATTTTCAGTGCAAATATATTCTCGATGCGTGGATCGGGTAGCTCGTATATCCTCTCCTCGTACCCTCTTTTTGCCTCCTACTCCGAGCCCGTCCACCTTCGCTGCCTATCCATCTACTTGTGCACAGGCTGACACAAAAATGGTGGTCGCCGATGATCCTAATCTCTTAATAACATTATCGATTGAGCCATTCACAATCCATTAACTCCATAAAACAAAATGTTGAGAAATGCGATGGAATAATGTACATTGTTTTTTAAAATTCCCATTATAATATACATTCAAATAAATATTGTAATGAAAATTTCATCGAAATTGATCGTGGTTTACGAGTTATAAACGATCGAAGATAGTCAAAATTACTGTTT
>JAQQRP010000506.1:0-11041 GCA_028454245.1 Halictus quadricinctus
CAGCTCGAAAGACCTCGGTCGTCGAGGAGTGTAAGGTCTCTCCTGGCCGATATATGTCCGTGGCTAGCCCGGTGTTTTGGACATATATCGAGTAAACGCAGTAGAGCAATTTTATCTGGAATTCCCTTGCCAATTTTAACGACGAATCGTAAGAAATTAAGAATTTTGGTGATATAGGGAGTGGAATCACTGTGGACGTTCTTGAAGAGTTCCGCGACATAAACAACCGCTGGCCGAGAGTGGAGAGGTTCACCCCGTTGTCGGTGACCTTTTGTCAGGAGAATATTACCCCTTCCGACTGTTATTTAGATACCGAAAGGGGGAATCTGCGGGTTCGTCCATCCTCTGCCGGCAAGATAATGATCTCCCGCAAGATGATACAACCGCAAACCGGACCGGACTGGCTCTCGAAGCCAACTCTCGACCCTCCAACCACTGTGTCTAGCTCACTCTCTCTCTCTCTCTCTTTCTCTCTCTCGGTTGCCCATTTTCGTTCCATTAGCAAGGCGTACAGGCTCGATTAGCAGCACACAGACGCGTTTCCACGGGTCTGTTCCGACCCACAAAGATAATAAATTAAGCTCCCGAATAGTGGACGAGCACACACACGACAGAAAAACCGACGTGATAAGGATCCGACGATCGACGAAGATTAACTTCGCCGGTCCATTTGCGCGATTGGCATCTCCTCCAGCCGACGAAAAAATAAAAGAAGCCACGCGAAAATGCTGGAAACATCGGCACATTTGCTTCCCATCCCCTTCGCGATGCTCCGGGCTGAGCAACGGCCCATCGGGAACCACCCCCAACCCCCTCCGTAACTCCCGTGAGAATCTATCCATTCGATGTTTCCCCGACCCCGAACAGCGTATTCTGCAAATTAAAATGCGAAATCGTGGATCCCTGTTCCGTTCACTCGAGCAGCGACGTTTGCTTTGCTGAACCGGAGAGAGAATAAATTATAAATTGTCTATCAGCCGGTACGAAATTAACCATCTCCGTGGGCACACTGGGTCGTTCATGTCCAAGCGAAAATTTCACTCTTCGATCCTTTCAAAGAGAAAGTAGAGGAGTCCCTCGTTTTTCTGAATTTAATCCGTAAAATTTTTCGTTTTTATCCATGACAGTATTAAAGACAGATTTTTTGAAAGCTGAAAACAGTAAAAACAAATAGCCCCAATTATCAATTATGCTGCGAAAAATAAGTGTAACCACGGAGGGGGTCAAATATCCTTCTTCTATGCAAGTACAGTGAGTTCTCGATATATGTCAATAACACGGGTCTTGTCAGTGTCATGTATCGTCCAGGACACATACCCGATCCGAGGCCTCTCGAGCGTCGTTGCCCCACATGGGACATACGCGGTAGTGGGGATAATTCCGCGACATTTATGATCCAGGCCTTGGCGACATATATAGCGAAGTCGCTGTATACTTCGCGGCAGTGGGGATAGTTCTGGGACTTTTATCGGTTAGGTATTTGCGACACATACAGGGTGTCGCTACGTTCGTATGTAGTTTCTAGGATACACCTACAATCGTTCATTCACAAGAAAAGTGACACAACTCAACAATTTTTTAAAATTATTTTTATTGGATCGCTAGCTTTGTAGTTACTTTAACTTTTTGCAGTGAAAACGTCACAACTATTAATTCAACCTTTCAGCAATTGTTCGCAGGGAAAACGCTGCATAACTTAAAATATATTTATAGAAAAAATTATAGTAATACATATATAAATAGTGGTGTACCTTATAACTTATGCACATGACAATTAACCTGCTATGTAAATAACAACAAATTATTTTACATTTCTAAGTTCGTTACATACAATAAAAAGAATTGGCTATTTCAGATAATTTTCAAACGGCTCCTGGAAAATTTCAACTTTTTTTTTTGACTTATGTCACTTTTCCTATGAACGAACGAAATGTCCTGCTCGTCCCGACCCGATCAAATTGTCATTGCTCGATCCAGTATTTCGCAGAGTTGATCGGTTCGATGAACGATCGGCAAATCGACTCGGCGGACTCTTTAGGAAATTTCGAGTGGCAAGAAGCATTTCGATCAGCATTCTCTGACAGTAGCATTTCATCGACGATGTGGTTTGTGCACACATTATGGCGATCGGTCGACGACGATGAGCATCGGTATTATCGCGGTGTCGTCGAGGCCATCGGATCGTCGCGAGTTTCGCAACTCTCTACACTCGCATTAACGCCCCGGGGATAGAATTCGCTAACTGTGAATCGTTTCTTACATATCTCTGCGGCCGTGAGGATCGATACGGTCGCCATGGCGACGAGCGAGCTTCCTCTATAGGGATACAGATACAGGGATACATCTCAATACGAGCACGCCAACCTCGCTTTCTCCCTTTCTCCCTTTCTCCGACCCTGTTTTCCACCCTTCATCTTTCTCATCCCCCTCCCCACACCCCGCGAACCTTCCCCCACACCCCTCTCTCAGCCGTGCTCTTCTTTTTTCCCTTTCGTCCTTCCTCGGCCACTCGCCGACTCTTTGTTCTGGTCCTTATGACTTTTTGCCGGCCCTCCCCTCGTTCGTTTCCACCCCCTCAGCACCCCCTTCTCGTAATTATTTTCGACCGGGGATGTTCTCGCGGGCCGATCTTCGTTAGACCAGCTCAGAAACGCGCTAATCTGCCCTACACAATCCTCCGAAAAATTCTCGGGAAAATAATGGACCAATAGAGCGACTCTGCGAACTAAAATTTTCAACTTTCTCCGACTCGTTACGGTAGAACCCCGTTTATACCGGGTGTCTCACCTAACTCGAGCATTTAAAATATCTCGCTCGGTTTTTATGATAGAAGAAAATGTCAGGGGAAACCATTAGTTGATTCAGAGGGGAAAATATTGCGATAGGCAAAAAAAACTTGTTCAAGGTTATATTTTGTGAGATTTCAAGGTCATCGAAGTTCTTTTTAAATGGAATGATATATTCTTGTTAGCCAAGGACAAAACGAATCCAACGACCTGTATTATTATGACCTTCACGTGACCTTGAACATGAAAAATTCATAAAAGTAGGGCACTTAGAATAAACCACCCTGGCTAGTATTCCCCAAAGGTTTTCTATGGTGTTTAAGTCAGCAGATCTGGCGGGCCATGATGAAACATGTATTTCCTTATTTTTAAAGTAGGCTTGTACTATTTTTGCCGAATGCACAGCTGCGTTGTCTTGCTAGAAAACGCGTTTTTGGTTAGCTATAGACTGAACATGTTTTGACAAGTGTTTATTAATAGCATTTATGTATTACCTGTTATTCGTTCTTGTGGAAAGAAATTCAATATCTGTTCTGCCGTGATAACCTATAGACGCCCAAATCATTGTTTCACCCATTTGTCGCCATTGCAGAAAATATTAGTTGTAGTTATAATAATTAGAAAATATTAGTTAAAAATATTTTTATTATATTAAACATATCAAAATATTATTTGACATATTGAAAATAATAGTTTAGATTATCAGGGCCAACTAAAGTAAACCGATTCTCGTCAGAAAAAATTACTTTCCTCCATTTCTTACGCCAATGCACCCGTTATTCCGCAAACTCCAATTTGGCCTCTTTGTGGCGGTTAGTTAGCAGCGGTCTTTTCAAGATTCTACACCTATTAAAATTATTCGAAGTCTTTATTATCCGTTGCACTGACCTGATACTTGTTTCTGTCGCAATTTGTCGTAAAATGTTCCGTGTGTCTCGTAGAGTTGTCAATTTTGAATGGCCTCCTGGATTTTTTTTTACCATAGCTTTTACTAATTTTTAAATAATTATATACTACGCAAAGGCTTCTTCCAAGAATTTCGGAAATTTTTGCCACCGAATCAATTTAATTTCTCAAATTATTGATAATTTCAGTTTCCGTTTCATTTAATCTCTTTCCTCGTGGCATTTTGTGTAAAAACAGATATTACACGTTGATTAATTATTTTTAATGTTTCACTTCAATTATTGACAATTCAGAAGAAAATTCTATTGATCTTTTCGCTTTCACTGTTTCCGAAAAACTGTCTTATAGTTTCGTCGCGGTTAGCTAGAGGTCAATCTGGTGTTGCTTTCAAGTTCATAAAAAGACGAAAACACTGCGTTGAAGGACGTCTCTAGAAGTAAATAATAACACTCTGTATGAAAGACAATGAAGTGCTTTCATGTAATACATAATTATTTCGTTTCAAGTGGTGTCTCATAGTACTGCGGCGGACTGTAGTATTGTGAGCTTCCTGAAGTTATTAAAAATTATTATCGAAGTCATAGCTATCAGAATGTTTAACACTAGATTTACAGGACCCGCCAAAATGACGGGTTTTAATATTCTTAATTCACAATTATCGAAATTGTAAAGATGCACGAATGAGAAATTATTCAACAAATTTATTTCTTTGGGTATAGGGTGGAAATTATAAAGCATCACAGACGAATATCTCCAAAAAATATTGATTATACGCAAAAATATTTCAGACGAAAATAGTTCAGTATCGAAGGAGACATCTTATGGTAGGAGTTTTATTGTTCCCAGTGGACACTCCAAGGTGAGATGAAGGTCAACTTCCTTTTTTTTTTAATGGAATGGTATGTTATCCACCATTAATAGTGCGTTTTAAGATGATTTCAATGACTCAAGGTCGTTCAAGGTCAAACTAGCAAGGAAATGCAGAAGAAATGGCTAAAAATTTGGATAGATACATTTTCGTTATTTTTATAAAGTAATGTAATTAGAATATATATTAGTGCCCTGTAAACCTAGTGTTAAGAGCGACATTGCTTCGATCACTGTGCCCGTGAACTGTACAGAAAATTAGTACTCGAAGACACATGGATTTCGCAGGACTCTCCTCGGGTTCGGAAGAAGATTTCGAGATCGGGGAAATTTTGATTGAGGCAAGATACGGCCCGCGGGAAAGTAATTGGTTCGCAGTCGAGGCTCTCGGACGAGTTTACTTGGAATACGGGGTTTCTTTGTATGTATTTACGGGAGCAAAGTTTTCCTTTTATTAAAGCCCCGGCGCAGCGGCTAGGCCTTGTTTAGGGAAATGCTTTCCTCAAAATCAACAGGTCCTCGGAGAGAACGGTTTTTAGAAAAAGCACGACTTCCAGCGACAAAAGGTTCGCGACCGTGGAAGACAGCCTCCTTCGAGGCCGCGATTTAATTTCAGGAAAGCTCGGATTATCGAAAGGCACACGCCGAATTTTTCGAAAGGGTTATACCCTTCTACCGGTACCATGAAGAATCAACGCTACTGTTCTGCAACTGTGCACAATAGAAAGTTGACAATAGCCTCTTCAATTTAACACTAGAATAACCGAGGATTGACGTATACCTTCTTCTATCGCAAAAATAATGCAAATGTCGAAAATGAATTTTCTTGCCTCCTGGAACTTCCATTTCAAAAGCCTGAAAATTGATTAAAATTACATAATTCGAAAAATTGAAGAAGACAGGTTTGCAGAGCAACAAAAAGACGTGCGAATGCATATATATAGTTTACCTAACGAAACCGAAAATTATGGGGAAAAAATAAAATACAAAAAACGTGGGAATTTATTACGCAACCCAATACACTAAATTTTACAACAAAAAGACACAAAAAAAGAAAACTGCTTTACAGAATTTATTATTTACATATTTTAGAAAAAGTCACTCAAAAATTTAGAAAACAAATTGTATTGAAAACGAGTAATAATTATAAGAAATGCCAAATAAGTCATTTTTACCCCCCTTTATTGTTCTAGTATTAAAGAAACGTTGAAGACTCCTCTTGTTCTCATAGCAGACGTTCTATTTTTCCAAGAAAATGGCTGGTGACTAATTTTATTCTGCTAATATCGTAAACAAAACTGTGTGTGAAATTTCAACGTGCATAACACGACGAAACAGTGAATTTGTCCGGTAAATTTGTTTTTACTGCAGCAAGGTTTTCTATTGGAATTGATCGAGCTCCGGTTGAATAAAATGGCGAGTTCGGCTGCGCTTATGCGCATAGAATGCTCGGCGATACTAGGTCTGGGTCGTGCTTCGTAGGCCTTGGTCGAAGCTATCGTGGTTGGATTAAGCGAATGAGGTCTGGGTCGGGTCTAGGCTGCGCCTAAGACGGTCTAAATCTGTGTTAAACGGATTCTGCTAGGCCGAGTCCTCTCTCTTAGATCTGATAAGTCCGACTATAAACAGAACGGAATCGCTTCGACTTGGACTCGACTCGGACTTGCCGAGCTGCTTCTTCTATACCTTAGAAACCTGAAAGCCTCGGAGTTTCTCGAAATAGAATCCGACGCCTTGTGCACGCGATCCGCGAACGGTATTGGTCAACCTTCGCGAGTCGTTTTCGCTTTCCCAAAGAACTCGACAGACCGTTTCCACAGAATCGAACCCCTTGTAACATCGAGTCTCGGACACATAATGTACAACCACGGACGAGGTATAAGGATAGACCTATCATCTCATGGGATTTCATGTCTCATGTTCTGAAATATCGACTGTTCAAAAAATCAGAGGTTTTTAGAATTATTCGTTTATTTTCTCGTATTCGCGGGACTGCAGTGACTATATATAGCTGTTTTTAATTTCAATTCCTACCACTGAGGATGCTGTCAGCATTTTTTAATGCCAATTGGTAATACAAGATGTGACACGAAAATGGTAATGGGGTTACGCGACCCCAAAACAGTGGGTCACAAAAATACATTGGATGATAGGTCTATCCAATACCTCGTCTGTGGTAGAACTAATGTTTCCTATGAAATTACAACACGGTCGTAGAAAAATCGAGCATCGCGTAGCAGCTAGATGCTAAATAATCATTTAAATAAAACAAATTTTTAATATACCGCGTTTTTAAGACGGACTAAAAAGCATAAAATAATTTTTCCTAGCCCCATACAGATTCGTAAGCCCAAACAGATTCCTAACCGCATAGAGATTCCTAACCCCATACAAATAGTCCTAAAAATTTGTGTTTGTGAATTTTGTATAGCTATGAAAATACTTGTAAGATTTAAAACGAAAAACATGGGGCGCATGCAACAGATAATTGATGAATTTTTGCATTGCAAATGACATGATCGGTTGTGCGAGTTTTCTCAACGACAGCTACTCTCTACACTCCTTACTACATGCTATAGCCTTACTCTTACTATAGCAGCTACTCTCTACATTCCTTACTATGGGTCATAAACTTTATTTACAGTTTTGGCCGCCTGCGTCTTTACCGCAAAATTGTAACATATATATTGTAATAATTTGTAATATATTGTTATTGTTTAAGAAAAATTGTAAAATATAGCGAATTTTCTCCTTGATCACTTCCATCTTTGACACTCTGTAATACTCGACTGAATCAACCAAACACAAAACTGTCAAAGAGAATTTTTATCTACGTAAACAAACTTCTCCATAGAGTATAAACACGACCCGATACGATTAGTACGTCACGAGATATTCAACGCCACCTATTGAGGAAAAACATGGACGACTTTTCTTCACCCCACAACAATATTCCACGCGTTTATTCATTTTCCCCACGTTTTTATTAACTCGCTTTTTTGTCTGTCTGTTTGTCTATTCAGTACAAATTTTGCAATTGAATTTAAACGAACTTCCCGATGAGCTAGAGACTTGAAACTTTAACACGATCACAACGGGGCCGTATTTTGACCGTTGTATTTGTTCCACCGGTGGTATATCTCGTCGTGAACATATTAAACATAGCTCAGAACTGGATGACAACACACACACAAGACTAAAAGGCAGACAATAATTATTTAAATAAAAAAAGATTTTTAATATACCACGGACTGAAAACTATAAAATAATCTTTCCTAGTCCCATACAGATTCCTAACCTGTGAGATTCCTAACCTGTGAATTTTGAATAGCTATGAAAATACTTGTAAGATTTAAAACGGAAAACGTGGGGCACATGCAATAGATAATTGATGCATGGATAGTTCACCTAAGTTACCAACAATTTTATTGCACTGCAAATGGTATGAACTGTTGTGTGAGTTTTCTCAACGTCAGCTACTCTCTACACTCCTTACTATTATCTTGCGCCCCACGTTTTTCGTTTTAAATTTTACAAGTATTTTCGTAACTATTCAAAATTCACAATCACAAATTTTCAGGCCTATCTGTACGGGGTTAGAAATCTGTATGGGGCTACGAAAAATTATTATATACTTTTTAGTCCGTCTTAAAAACGTGGTATATTAAAAATTTGTTTTTACTTCAATAATTATTTTCTGCTTTTTAGTCTTGTTGGTGTTGTCATCCAGTTCTGAGCTACGTTTAAAGCTTCGAGTCTCCAATTCGTCGGGAAGTTAGTTGAAACTCAATTGCAAAATTTGTACCGAACAGACAAACAGACAGACAAGAAAGCAAGTTAATAAAAACGTGGTAATAAAATTAGTCGACTGGCACGAACTTTCATCCAAGAAAAGCAGAAGCAACGTGCATGAAATGCACGGCGCATTAAATCGAAGATCTTAATTCGACGTTTTAAGAACCAGGCCTCCGTAGATTCGCGATAAGGTAGAGTGACCAGGTTACCGACAAAAATAGGCGAAAGACTTTTCGTCCTTATATGAGAATATTTTTCGCTGGAAAAGGGCTCATTCGAAAGAGGAAGGTTCAATCTAGCGCGCGCTGGCCATGAACTGACGAGATTATGCAGATATTTGGTAATATAAGCGTTAGAAGTACGCCAAAAATTGACGATGTGCATGCCGTGGAATCCGAGCATTTTTATGCGATTGGATGACTTTTCTGGATGAAATCGAGAGTAGCGCGCGCTAGAAAATATCTCCAGCTACAAATTGAGCTATATTTTGTCTTGATTCTCTTCAAAACGAAGCCAAAAACTTGAAGCACGTTTCTGGCGTCAGAATTCATGATATCGATGATACAGAGCAAAAAGTGTGACAAGTTTAGTCGCAGACTTAAGACCCGTCGGATTAAGACCAAGACGGATCTTAAGTCAGTAGCTGAAGGCAGTGAACGGAAATTATACAGCAGTTACCGACCTGCTGACTCTGCAAAAGTCACGTGACTACCCTTGGCCCTTAAGTACCGTACGATTCCTTCTCTTTCGGGGAGAGAGAGAGAGAGAGAGAGAGAGAGATTAAATTTATTCAGCGCGAAACTTTCAGAAGGCAAGCGGTACGATGATACACGGAACCCCCGGTGTGTTTTCAAGCCGTGTAACTTGGACTACCTTAGGAAAACGACATTTACGCAAACGCAGGCGATTCAGGAAAATCCTTGAGAGTTCGTCGGTGATCGTTCCGCCATCGGTGTACCCGCCGCCGGGGAATTACTTATGAATCAATGCAGCTGCGACTTCCACAAATGGAAATTCTACAACGATGATATTCGATCGCCTGTCGCGACACTCAGCAAATACACACCCTTGCCAAAGAAATCGACAGTATTTAAAAATTCGAACTTTTCGGAAACTGTTTTCGGTATCGTAGATTAACGCGCACCATGGATCACGGCTGGCGGTCGCGAAACGACTGAATTAAATTTGGGTGCACTGTTTACGCGGTGACCCTTTTCCAGGTAATATTATTTTGGGAAATATTATACTCCCTCTCGTCCCATAATTAAAGCAGCAGTTGATGTATTTAATTTGTCCCATACTAATAGCCGCAAAAGAAGATAAATACAGAACGCAACATTTACTATCATAAAGCTAGATTAAATTGAACAATAAATTAAAAATAGTACTCCTAATTTTTATTTTGACTGTTTGATTTTTAAATAATTTCGTTGCTGCATTTTAAACTTGTAGGTAGGATCCCTTGGCTGCGAAGCTGTGCTTTCCCTATATGCGTGAGCTTAAAATTATTGGATCCATTGTTCTTCAAACTTCCTTTTTTTCATCTTACTTTTACAATGGGCTGATGTTCAACTGAAATGAAACAATTGATTTCGATCAGCGGATGAAATTAGAAAAATAGTTATAATTCGTGATAATTAGAAAATTGAAAGATGTGTCAAAACAAATCACAGATGTCATGAAACATTGATTTTGATTGAAGGCTTCGCAATTTTGCGCTACAACGTAAGCTGTATTTGCCAATAATTCCCGTTTAAATATTCACTTGCTACTATTATTATGGGACAGAGGGAGTATTATTTTATTAAGTAATATTATTTTCGGGTCACAATCAACGCTGCCGCCAAAAATTCCATTTGAGGAAATAGATGACGTCACGTTCCGAGAACTGTCCCACCAATGACGTGACCAATGACGTCGCGATCCGTGCAGAAAGATCGCGCGATAGGATCCTCACCCTCGGCACGAATCGCTACGTCACTATCTAGGTTAGACCACACTATAGCTTCGTGACATCACTCAGGCTCTGACTATAGCATCATTTCCCCCACTATTTTTTACTGCATTACGTCGATCCGGTAACGCCTGGTCTATTGTTTTCCTAATCCTGAGGAGTGAAGGGACAACCTTCACAATATTCGCTGGATAATTCTGCATATTTTTCTCTCCCTACTCGATGCACATTTCTCTGCTATTTGTTGGTAAGCAATTGTGATTTAGCATTCTCTGCCACGGTATTTCGTATTCCCGTTCGCTGTCAGAGCAGATGCTCTTTCTTGGCAAATAGGAAAACTAGATGGGAGTCGTTGGATTCCCGTGGACAGCGGAACCATTCCAGGATCGCCGCCGAAAATTGGAAACCGAGCGCAACATACCGTCCTATGCAAATACACCTCGATTTCGTGGCCGTGACCGATCCGCAATTGAGGGACCAGTTGCATCGACCCGAAGAATATCGTTCGACAGAGGAGAGAGAGAGAGAGAATCGTTTCTCATTCCCGGTGTTTGCGCAACGAAAAATACAGTGGGTCCCCGATTATCCCGTGGGATCGTCGGCGACGGTATCGCGATCCAATTCATGATAAAAGCATCCGCCGGCTTACGTTCCGAATGTTATTCTGTACACACGGGCATCTCCTAACTTTCCTTCTAGATTCAAAATCATTCCCAAACAATTCCTGCAGCGA
>JAQQRP010000508.1:0-11017 GCA_028454245.1 Halictus quadricinctus
GAAATCCAGGACACAATATCACTGATTGCCCTACAATAGATACACCTGTCTGTGCCTACTGCAAAGAAGCACATCCAACTCTACACCCAAGCTGCTCGTCACTCAAAACCAACAAGGAAATAAATAGACAGATGTCTCTACTAAACGTAGCTTCTACGAAGCCAAGCAATTGGTCACGAGACATTCGCTCAAGAACAATTCCAGAACTATACCGGACAACAAGGAGAACTTTCCTTAATTAATAATCTTGGAATTGCAGACGGCCATACCGAAACTTGTTGCATTCAGATAACAAACTTGTCAGAAAATAACGCAATAGCTGCATGTTACAGATCTCCATCTAACAAAATTACAGAATCACACTGGGATGCGTTCCTTCAATCACTCCAAGACATAAGACCATTCATTATTATGGGAGACTTCAATGCCCAACATTCAGAATGGAACTGCTCCAAAATAGACAACCCTGGAAGAACTCTGATACAAATTTTAGATAAATATGAAGTAACCATAATTAACCACGACACTTCTTCCTACTTTGATGCCAGAAATGGCTCGTTCAATAACCTGGATCTCGTGTTAACATATGGAAGCATTGGAGAAGAAACAACAGTATTCCAGGAAGAGGAACCGTTCGGATCAGACCACTTTCCACTACATATCACAATCAACATTTCCAAAAATATATATAGACGAAATAATAATAGAATATCCTCACAGAGAACCGATTGGGAGGCACACACAGAAAAAATGGACTATCACCTTGAAACATCCACGCTGGCAATGGAAACCTCCTCTACTGATAAATATAACCACTTCGTACAGGGTATCACACAAGCAGTACTCGAGTGCACACCAAAGAAAAGGTCAGGACATACATACGCCCACAGAAATCCAGTCCCTTGGTGGGATCAGGAGTGTGACAGATCCGTCAGAATTAGAAAGGCACGCTTTAAAACATGGCAGCATCAGTCAACCACCAACAATTGGTTCCTTTACAAAAAACAAGTAGCTCTGACCAAAAAACTTATAAAAAAGAAAGAAAGAGAAAACTTCCGACAATTTGCTTTAGTAGCCTTAGCTACTGTTGATAAAGTCCCAACCAGCGACCACCCGGCGCTCCGGGGTCAGAAACCACAGAAATAGCCTTTTTTCCGCTCTAGCGTTAAATTTCGAACTAGGGACCATTTTCAGAGAATCCAAAAGCGGTGATATCTCAACGGTACGCTTCGGAGGCTCGGGTGAGCGGGGAGCCAGGGGCAGGAATCCATAGGGAGCGGTGCGCCTGCGCAAAACGCGAATTTCTCGATTAATAAACTGAAATTTCGTTTGGGATATACTGTAAAGAGATAGAACGGATACGAACATGTAAAGGTTTTCCCTGTTATGGGGATAAAACTGCATGCGCCTCCGAATATCTGGCGAAGCGTAAGCCCAAAAATTTTGCGAAAATCTAAGGGTGATATATATGTACTACCAAAGAAGCCACCAGGCGCTCTTTTATAATATCTAAAAAGGATCGTCAGAAAATAAAAAAAATAGGCAAAATATCAGGGATAAAATTCCTTATAATAATTTTATTTGGATATTAGGGGCCAAAAGATATATAAATCAGGCGATAATTTACGAATTGGCATAACAGGCCGTATTAAAAAATTAAGAAATAATAATAAGTTTAGGTATTATGCGTAAATAGTATTTTAAGAAGTATATAGCAACTACGTTATTCAGTAAAAATCTGAAACTAGAGTAGGATTAATAGATAATAAATAGATAATAGAAAATAGATAAGACTAGATCAAGAGTAGTGACAAAATTAGTTTAAAAATAGCGTTAGACTGGTATTAGCTTTTGTATTCTCGTAATAGACTAGAAGATTATTGCAAATTAAGAGACTAGAATTAAGTTTAAAACTGTTATACCATTATTCTTAGAGACAGAATCATTATTCTAAGAGACAGAATTTATCACTGCGATCTATTATTATTAAGAACATAACGGCGTTTTATATTAGATTTATGAAGAATTTGTACTTACCTGGATTAACAAATAGAGACAAATATAGTTAAAAAACAAAGGGATAGGTTTCATAGCAAAGGAATTAAATATTTTCAACAATTCTTCAATCCACATAAGAAACCCTGTTTTAGAGATCTTGGCCTTCCCAGAGAACTTATAGTAAGATTCGGAAGAATGAGGACTAATCATGTTAACACACATGAATCCCTGGCCAGACTCAAAATAATACAGCATTCCACTTGTGAGTGTTCACACCCCACCCAAGATGTAGACCATCTAATATGGTACTGTCCGCATCGCCGCAAGAATAGAAATCTAATGGTCTCCAAATTATTGAAAAATAATTGGAAACCCCCGTTTAAGATAGACACATTCCTAAAGAACCTTAACGTTAGGGCCTTAAACACTATCAATGCCTTCTGCGCTGCAAACAACATATTCTTATAACATCCCAAATCTCCAAGAACTCCTCATACTGCTCAATTAATCAGTATTAAAATAGTGTAAGAATAGTAAGATAATTCCGATATTTACCATTACAAATAAGAATAGCTATAAGGCTCATATGTCCAACTATCTATAGAATACCTGTGCAATATAAGAACCAAAACAAATAGGTTAATCTTGTATCCTGATACAAGATATAAGAATATAAAGACTGAGTAACTGTAAGAGCGTAAACATAAGGTATATAGACATTAAGACAAGTAGAAAGTAAGTTATGTGATACGTGGTCCACCCGTGACAAACGGTATCTCGTAGGCACGATTTTCTCGACGGATCTTACAAGGTTCGGGACTTGAAACGGGCGCCAGACACTTGCAAGTGTCACACGAATAATTGCTTATCGCACGCGAGACGCGAATTATACTACCGAACCTACGAGAGCCGCGCGAGGTCCTGAATAGAAGTAGCCCGGGCCAAATTGTACGACAGTTAGGCGGTTATTCGGGGAATGATATCCCCACGGGTGGTGTGGCCCGCCCGACTTCCACGTCGGCCCACACTTTGGGCACGTCTTCTGGGTGTAGCCCATGCGGCCACACCGGAAGCAATATGTGGACTCCGGGCCCGGGCAAAACCGGTGTTTGTGGTCGGCGGCTCCACACCGCCAGCATCCGTTCTGCCGGTCTTTCAGGGTGACTGTTTTTGGGCTCGCTATCCGTGGCGAGGCAGTGGGCGTAGGGGCCACCTTGGGCAGCGTCTACCAGGCGGGCTACCGCCGCTCTTCCCTTGGGTAGACGTGGGTGGTAGGCGTCCGCCGGGTGTCAGCCAGAGCCTTCCGGCGACGCTCCTCTGCCTCTTCTTCCGCTTGTCGGCGCCGGAAGAGCTCCAACCCGGCCCGATGTTCTTCTTCGAAAGCCGTCGTACGTGTTCTTCCCGGGCAGGACTGCCTCGAGGACCCGGGAGCGGTCCCTTCTTGCAGGGCGGCGGTTGCAGTGGGGCGGTAGATGGGTTCCCCCGTCATGGTGGCCACCAGTAATTCTGGGGCCACTAATGGGGTACTAACCAGTACTTGCTTCGGTAGTACATATACTAAAATTGGAGCTGATCCCTCGGCATCCCGTGGTTCGGTCAGAGACGGCACCGATTGCGACAGCTCGGCTTCCTCCGGGGCATCGGACTCCTCATCCCTCGGCTGCACGTTTATCTGTTCGTCGAAGGTGTCATCTAACTCCTGCGCATGACGGTCCGGTGGCTGGATAGAGTCTGACTCGTCGTCGAGGGCGGACTCGTGTTGAGTGTGCGAATCACTTGAGGGATCGGCCTCGGCAACCTCAGCTTGTGGCGGACAATATGGCAGGCGGCAGGGTGTGGTTATGGTCCGCTGCCAGGTTTGCGTGACCATGGTTCGCTGCCTCAGGTGACCTCCCTTTATTAGATACTCCCGGAGGATTCGGCCTACTGGTAGGCGGTACTCCGGGGAGTCCACGGCTTTCAACGCCTCTATTAGCCTGTCGATCGGAGTTGAGGGCTCGGCTCTCCCGTTCCCGGCATCCATGTCTGGGTGAGTCCACAGGGGTACTGCAATACAATTTTCCATTTTAGGCCTAGTTTTTTCGTTCCCGTGATGGAAGGAACGCTTTCACATCGCTGACGTGAACTTTGCCCAAATCCTTGCCGGTTTCCGCGGCTACGCGATATACTACTGGCGAGATCTTTTTCGTTACAATTACGGGCACTACGTACTTCGGTACTAATTTCGCCGCAACATGCTGCGCTGCCGACGATAAAACGCGTTGCCGTTTTAAACGGCAAAGGATACGTTAAGATTGGTCTTATCTTATCGGCATCGATCTTTAACCCCTGATGACTGACCACGAATCCTAGGTAACGGACTTGTTGTCGGCAAAATTCGCATTTCTCGGGATTGATTATTAATCCGACCTCTTTAATTCGTTTTAATAAACGGTCTAGCCATTCGAGATGTTCGTCGAAGGTTTGTGTTACGATAATTATATCGTCTAAATATGCGAACGCGTGGGGTTCCATTTCTGGCCCTATTAATCGATCTAACAAACGTTGGAAAGTGGCCGGTGCTCCCGTGAGCTCGTAGGGCATGCGGCAGAAATGAAACAATCCTTTTCCCGGCACCGTGAACGCCATGATTTTGCGACTTCCCGGTTCTAACGGAATTTGGAAATACGCCTGACTGAGATCGAGAGTCGAAATGTATTTCGCGGCACGTAGTTTGTCTAGTACTTGTGTCATGAGTGGTAGGGGTTACGTGTCTTTCCTAAACTTTGTTTCTCCGTATCGCTTAATTTTTGCAACCCGCAACATACGGTCGCGTGGGGGGTGTCTTTGAATGGAAACGTTTTCTCCGGCCGCTCCGCCAAGTGCCGTATTGCCCGATGGTATTCCGCGACAATTCCTAATGACGATATTACCTCTGTTCTTAATAGTATCGGAGTTTCTAGGAAAGGCCATAAACACCCGGTGTTTATGTTTTGGTTACCTCGCTCGGGCGAGGCGACCCTGGCCGATGGCCTTGCCGCTGTACACGTTCGAACAATGGGAGTGTTGTTTCAATTGGCAGTAAAAAATCTATCTCCGAATTCCTCACTAATTCTATCGGGTGTTCTCTCGTGTTCTAAATTTTATTCCGGCAACACGAATTTATTTTCCGCCACGCATGGCTTTCCCCAGTCAATTTTTACAACGTTAATTATAGTGTGGCGACCGTTTCGCCTATTTTCGTAAATTGGTTTCGGTTTTCTCGCTAAGTTTTTCCGTCGCGTTTCGCGTTCGCAAATTATACGAATACATAGACGGCATGTATTTTACCACGACACTTCACATATGACAATACCGTATTACCTAAATTATAACATCAGAATATCATACACGACATGTGAAATGAGCAATAAATAAATTTCAATAACACCGAAATAATTCCAATACAATATTATATCGCGAAATTCAATAAGGCATAAAAATAAAATCCTTGAATAAGGCGTGATCATCAAGAACATAGTAAATGAGGCATCATAAATAATTTCGTTTTATTAGGCATCAGTGAAAGAGACAAGTGAAAAACAAAATACAATTTCATATTGCATCATAAATATTTCTCCACTTCATCAAGTATTACTAATATAATTTCATTGAATGACCGAATAAATAAATTAATCATATAATTACGGATTTACGAAAAATGTAACAAAATAAATAATGGATTGACAAAACTCTTACGGACGTTACGAAATAAATTAGGAAACAAGAAAATAAATACGGAGGTAACAAAATCTCTGTGGGAGTAACAAAATAAAATCAAGGGATAACAAAATAAATTAGGAAAAAACGAAATAAATTACGGGATTAACAAATTAAAATGAAGACGCAACGAAATAAATTAAGAAATAACCAAATAAAATGAAAACGTAACGAAATAAATTAGGAAGTAACAAAATAAATTGAGAAATAACAGAATAAATAAAAAGCGCAATGATATAAGATTTACAAATTGAATAGATCGGCAACGCAATGAATGGTTAACGTGATTAATTAAAAAGTGGTTTTCTG
Organism: Halictus quadricinctus; assembly: GCA_028454245.1. Lineage (NCBI taxonomy): Eukaryota > Metazoa > Arthropoda > Insecta > Hymenoptera > Halictidae > Halictus > Halictus quadricinctus. Next base: position 6,046 of record JAQQRP010000508.1, read on the forward strand.
GATTTAGTCTTGAATTGTATTAGGAAATTTATATTTTGGTTATTCGTACTTTAATTTTCTTAATTATTTCATTGAATCTGTACTTGAATCCATGGAGATACACATCTTTGGATAGTCATTATACACACTTTTCTTTCCATTAACATTTCGGGAGTATGCAGACTGACCATTCATTAAATTTCAATTGCAACATTTTATCGATAAATGAATCATCATTGTTAGTAACATTTCACAAATAATATATCATCATAAATAGCATTTCGTCAATACAATATACGACGTATTAAATAATTTGACAAATTTTTGTGTCGTTGGCTCGTCTTTGTAACGTTATTCTATTCGTTCGCGAAACGGGTATTTGTCTTCGCGACGCGACGGTACCGATCGCGTTCCGACTTTATTTCCGGCAGCGAGAAAGAATTTTTCGTGGGAGTCCCGCATTCTACGCGTATCTCTTTTCGATAGAAAAACCCTTGGGCAGTTTGCTTTCCCGGCGAGATATCACAATGTTCGGGCGCCAATTTGTCACGTTGCCCTGATTTTCCGGCCCGTCCGAGGGAAGAAAACCTGGGCAACGGCGGGTTTTTATAGGCCGTGAGGCCGGGCCACGCTCGGCCGCGCGATACGTGGTCCACCCGTGACAAACGGTATCTCGTAGGCTCGTTTTACAAAAATGTACGACAGTTAGGCGGTCGCTCGCGCTTACTACACCCGGAACTACTTTTCTACGCGTTGAACTCGATGGCGGGCGCGATGTACGGCACCTTTTATCGACAATCAGCCGGTCGAGAAGCGACCGGGTTCAGATGGAATACGCGGCAGCAAATTCTAAATGACTGTGGCCGTCGGAAGCAGTCGGAAACGGCGATACGGCATCCGTCGCGCCGTCCCACCGTGGGACATCCCCAGGTTGGCCACATTCACCAAAAATCGGCAACGGTACGGGCCCCCCGCGGATCCGCGACTCCGCGTTACAAACCCGGCGACGTACAACCGTAACGAGACGGTCACGCGGCCCCCCGCTGTCCGGCCGGATCCACGTTCACTCAACCCGTCCGTTTACCGACCGACAGCCTCACCCCCTTCGCGATCCTACTCTAATCGCGATTCACGGCGAGCGAGGTAACGTCTTTTCGCGACTCGAAGTGCGACCGATTCACCAAAACCCCAACCGAGCTAACGCGAAAATAACAATAATACGGAAGCCTGATCGGCACTTACCATTCGGCAATGCGGTTGTGGGCTGCTTAGCTGTCTCGGTGCTCGGCAGCCTTCTACTTATTCGTCCCGGCAGCACTAAGTCCTCAAAATTACTTTACTACTGAAGCAATCGTAAAGCGACTAGTTCGTACTGATTTCGGCGACACAGTGCCCTACTTCGCGAAGACTCACTAACGCGGAAGCGAGGCGTCCCCCACTATCCTAATTTTCCCTGCTCCCGCGCGACGCTCGGACCTATCACTAGCTCTCGCGCGGCAGGGCCGCGTCCGGCGGTCCGGGGCCCTCGGCAACGGACTTATTGGCTAAGGCGTGGATTCCCACGGAGGAAAACACCGAACCGTTCCCTCGGCGGACCCGTTCAGCGTTCTGGGGCGAGGCGGCGACGAGGTTGAGACGATGTTCTCCTCGGGTCCATGATTCCTCGGCGGCGCCTCCAGGTTGACAAACCCGGGCTTGGTGTTCTCCTCGATGTTTTCCTGCAAGGTGTCCCTCGCAGCCGTCCCCTGAGCGTTTCTTCTCGAATTTTCCGCGCTCCTGGGAGAAGGGAAAAGAATCCGGGCCCCCCGGGGACCCGGCCACGGACCTGCAACTTCTCGTCGCGCCAAGTGGCGCGGCGTTTAAACCGCGTTATTCTCCAATCTGGGTACTCGGATGTTCCCAGGGAGAGCGATCACGACAGCCGTTATCGCGGCTGTGCTGCCAAAGGGCGGCCCGGTCTTTCGATCTTTATTCGGAGAGACGTGGACAATTCTGCCACGTCACAAGATGTATATATATATATATAGACACATGTATATATAGTATTTAGGCATATAGGTTTAAGTACAAGATGAATTTTATTATGTACTTTATACAAACCAGCTCATGGGACATATTAGGCCTAAAGCTTTATAAAAAAAAAAACAGCTTAGGCACGTGTCGTATGAACTGCGTGTGGCGTAATAGGTTTCCACACTATCGCGGAGGTACTATTGTCAATGCGTTTCTTTTTTTTTGTCAGCGGTATCCCCTGTAGTCCTATTCTACTATTTCGCATGATAAATTCGGAAAATAAAATTGAAAAATAAACTTGGAAGATAAATCTGAAAAATAGTTCTTAATTTCATCGCCAAAATTTTATTCAGATGTGGAAAAACTTCTTCGTGGACGTTTAGACGTGCTTGGTAAGTCAGAAACATCGAATGAAAGTTTAGACGTCGCTGCTCGTATCGCAGACGATAAAGAAGAATCGTTCAACCGGGTGCGCTTCTCCGTTTTAATGTTCCTCATTTTGGAGAACGAACATTTACACATATATGAGAATCCGAAGATGGAGAAAATTCGGAGCGCGAAATTTCTGAGAAGGGAATATTTCGCTACTTCCAATGTTTTAAAGAATTCGACTTCTTTTCCATTCCTAACTGCCAGAGGAACTTCTTGCTGAATATCACGAAGTTCCTGTTGGTATGTACTCGGAGGTTCGCTCTTCGATTATACCTGAGAGGGGATTCTCAAAAAGTATGAAATCATTCCTCAGCGAATCAAAGTCAGCGGACCGCTTATCGAACTGATTTATCATCGAGAGAAGAATATGAAGACGATCGTCAAAATCGCATCTAGTGCTGAATTCTTCAGAAATTATTTTGCAAGACGGGAAGGAGGAAAAAATTTTCCGATCTAAACTAAGATCATTTTTGAATCTACCAGTTGGCTACGAAAACAATTTACATGGGTATATGACTGAGAAATGCAAGAAATGCAAAATGCGATTTTTACGATCATGCGACACGCCGCCCGATCGACATGTAATCGATACGGTTACAACATAATGTAAAGAGTTCTTTATAAAATTGTCTTGATAACTTAATATCCAGCAGAGTACCGATGATGAAATTCAATGACATTTCCTTTTATTATAAAGACTTTTACTCACTGCAAAAGGTGACATAAATTGTTTAAGTAATAAAAATTTGTTTGTTTAAACAATCGTTTAAGTAATAAAAATGTATCGGTTTAAAGATCTGTTTAAAAAATAAAAATTCATTTATTAAACAGTCATTTAAATAATAAACATTTACCTATGTAAACATATGTTTAAATAATACAAATCTATTTGCTTAAACAATCGTTTAAATAATAAACATGTATGTGTTTAAACATTCGTTTAAATAATAAAAATTCATTTGTTTAAACTATCGTTTAATTAATAAATAGTGTTCGAATATCAATGAGATCAATTTTATAAAGATGTCACTATACCATAGTACGTACTTGCATATTACGACGTAAGTATTACGACTTGGCAACGTCCTCGGTCTTTCATCCGAACTTCGAATATATTTTCGAATAAAAGATACATCTGATTTACATCAATTCCTCATGCTCGTCACAAATAAAAAATCGAATAAATCATCTTTCCTACATCGAGCATTCGAATAAATCTCAAGGTCACGCAGAAAATCGTACGTCGAAAATCAAAGATACATTCTAAGTTGCGAGTATCTGCCGAAATTCACCGTCGAATAAATGGGGGCGCTGCCTCAAACTCTCGGATAAAAGTCCAAGATACTTTGCAACTCATCAGCTGTATCTTCGAATAAATTCTCTCAAATAAATTCTCGCCGCTAGAGGCGTCGAATACGCATAGCCGTTACTTCGCGATTTGGATGACCCACGGACGACAAATGAAAATCGTGAAAAAACTGTGGTGAATATGTATCCGAGAGAAACGAGTTCGAATATAAGATAGCTTTCATTTATTTGTATTCGAAATTTTAAAATAAATTTTTGCCCAACTCTACCACTAAGGAAATTCTCGTCGGTGAGAAGATCATCACGGAACCATATCGATTATCAAATGTTATTACAATCTCCGATGAACGTATTCGATTTAAACAGATATTTTTTTCTTTAGTGTTGCTTTTTAAGATCTAAAATATTGAAAGTAAAACTAATATCAAGGACAAAAAATTCGTAGAAATATTTTTCGTAAGAAATTATTAAAGCATAATTTTAGGAAAATCAATTTCTACTTCAAATTTCATATGAGATACCTTAATTTGTAATTTAAAAATATTTCATGAACAAGCATTATTTCGTTACACATTTTTTATAGATAATTGTTCCAAGAATCGATCTGTGGGAACAGAAATGTGTTGAAAACCAGAGTAGCGTTTATTTAACGTACTATTCCGAATAGTATAGAGTTTGTGGGAGAATCACGTGGGTGAATTAATATAATATAAAATAATATAATTGTAGGAGCAAAGATGGGCAAATTTTTATTGAAATAGGCATTTCAAACAGCGAATAAAAGATAAAAAAGATGATTTGTTACGCGTCAAATAAAAATAATTATGTTGTCTCTATTCCACACGTGATGAATTTATTCGACGGATAAAGATAATTTTTCATTGGATTGAGCGATTCATCTTTAGCGTTGAATAAAGTGTTCATTTATTATTATAACCGGCTCATTTTCTTTTTAAAAGAAGTCCTGGTAATATGTATAAAATTATTATAATGTTAAGAATAAACTGATTCAATTTAATATAAATCAAATGATTTCCTTAGCTTTTGCATACACGTGACCGCCGTTCGAGCTTCATTTCAGAGATATTAGCGAAAAACTGCAAAGGTAATGTGACAACGAGTCCTGCGTATATCTACGCGCCCGTGGCAATGTACGTGTTAGCATGTGTTGGTCGACTGAATCGGGCTCATGCAGAAATCAGTTTCACGAAATCCTTGTACATTTACGGGTTTGATGACA
>JAQQRP010000051.1:0-14804 GCA_028454245.1 Halictus quadricinctus
ACAAGCATGGGCCACCGGTGGCCCATGCCGGCGTCAACGTGTTAAATGAGTTTTCCTCGAAATGATGTTTTCGAAATAGATACCAGAAATATCTAACAGACTACCAGACTAATTTGAACAAAATTTGACAGTAATGTTAAAACTATTATCTAGTCCTTGACGACGTACATTTTTTATTTGTACAAAAGAAGTTGAAAATTTAGATGAAAAATATATATAAAAAGATATATTAAAAAAAAAAAATAAAAACATGTATATATTTGAATATCTGTAACTTCTTTAGAAATTAATTTTTCCAAAATCAACTTCGACGAGGACTAGCTTTTATATAGTTTATGTAAAACTAAAATATTAAGCAAAACCTCGCAGAGATATTTCAGGTACTATAAAAGGAGTTTTACAGAAATGGCTTTGAGAAAATGGCTGCCACATCTTTCTAGTTTAAGATGTTTATCTCAATTTTATATCACGTACTTCCTAAAAATATCGTATAATATGATGTACATATTAATTATTCAAAGAAACATAATCTTATGTATTTAAAGAAAATGGTTGAATTTATCTTATTTTTCAACCGCCCGAAGGTATGTAACCTTTAAAAGGGTTGTATACTTTTCCCAGTAACCGTTTGTTTAGTGAGGTAAAATACAAGAAACTCTGTTGTTTCAAAGTGTCTCATTGTCTGCTCCATTTTTTATTCCCCGATAAAATGTAGCTTGGTAAACTGATATGTTCAGATTATTAAATGGCACGATATCTCTGTGTATACCTTTGCACAGCAGGTTTCGAGTTATACGCACAGGCGAATACATACTGTGTATACAGGGCGTTTCACACAGTAAAATCACAACACCATATAGTGGTAGCGATCTACAAATTTTCTAAGAAAAATTGCGTGTATACGAATGCACGTCGCGTGATATAGAACACGACTTTATCAGGTTAAGCTATTTTAAGAACTGTGTGCTTTAATTTCGTATACTAAGCAGATACAACTTTCAAAACAAACGAAATTGTATAAAATTTCAATAAGCGTTCCCGAATCTATGAGATGTATGCAAAAGTTTTAGTCTTTGATGCATTCTGAAAATATCGAGTAGTGAAAACATTAGAAAAATTTAAGAATACTGTTGCACTGTTTCCTTTTATTACAGGTATTAAACAATGAAATACATGTTCACTTAACTCCTGTTTCCTACAATCGATGCAGAAAATTTGTATTTTGCATACAAATCCACAGTCTAATAATGTCTTGTAACTAAGATGGTTATAATCTTCCGCCTTTTTGTGTAATTGTTTGTTTCTTATCGATGTGTCTAAATAGTCAATAGGCTACGGATTTTTACACAAAGTAAAATTGTTAATTGTAAGAAACAGAAATTAAATAAAAATGTACTATTTCTTTCTATATTCTACTAATTCAGTTTTATCATCAATGCATAAAATCCGCAGTGTAATAATAAAGTTCATTAGTGACTGGTAGCATAGCTCGAATGTTGTGTATAAATAAGAGAAAATTGAAAAAGACCAAAACTTTTGTATACATCTAATACCTATTCTCTATCTAATAATCCTTATTCTCGTTTACACAACACACTTGCGCTTGGTCCATAAACTGAAGACGTCCTGTATGCGTCTCTGAAGTAATCTTATCAAGGACCAAACGTAATTCTTCTGCGTAAGAGACCTGATATAGAAGCTAACGTAAAGATAAGAAGAGTGAATTGTGTGTACACGCAAACATCGTACCGATGAAAACGCAGGCCTTAAATTACAATGAATCTGGGTTCTGAAAATCTATTTCTAGACCTACTGCCTTGCATAAAATTCACGATAATATACAGGATGTTCTGAAAATGTATTTCCTTGAAAGAGATGATTCCCGAGATCATTTGAAGTAACTTTTTCCTTTGCCTAAATGTTCTCCGCAGCTTTGTTAAGGAGTTATTAACGAAAAACGCGAACCAATCAGAGCGCGGCTACAGCGGGCAGATTCTGGCTCGGCGACAGGTCCCGCTGAGCATGGCGTTGACATTGGCCGAAGCATTGCGTTTATAGAAGCATTTGAAAATATTTGTTAGAAGCATTTAAAAATATTGCTATATTGTTTTCTGTCTATTAGGCTAGTTCCGTTCGACAAACCTTGCGGAGGGTGAAGCTGAGGGCAATGTGACGTCAGCGAAAAAAATATATTGTCTTAGGCTGAACCATCAGAAGGAGTTATGGTTCGTTGCTCTTCAAGTCGCTTATACTCTGGAAGCCAAATTTGGGGACGATAGTTGAACGAGACTGAATTAGACATATTCAGAAAGAAAATAAATTTCTATTTCACTCCAGTTCGTTGCAATTCAGGTAGAAAATTTTTATTTTGCATAAAGACCCGCTGTTTACTTGTCGGACTATGTCTGTATATGTGCATACATATATGTATATGTCTATATCTTTTTTTCATTTTGAGGATTGGCACTTTCAAAATATGGGTGTGGCTTCCAGTGTTCTGGGTAGAGATGGGATGAAGTTCAATATGTACTCACGAATCTGAGTCAATTTTGATAACCAAGTTTCATTTTATGAGTTTGGATTACTACGAAAAAACAGTGTTCCAATGATTATATTTTAAAAGTATTCATTCTACAGTATTCTTCTAAATGGGGAGATTTCTGAGGTCATTTGAAGTAACTTACTTAATTTACAATACTTGGTTTTAGCGTATTTCTACTAATTAGGGAACATACCAAAATGAAAGATTCGATTTTAAAAGAATAGTACAATTGATTGATTGTAAGGGTTGCGAAATAATTTGTACACCTATTAATACCTACTTAAAAAGTAGAGTTATCAAGATTCGTGTTATACGATTAACCATTCATATTCGTCTTAGAAAGTGGTTTGTATTAGATTAGAGTCAGATACAACTGATTAATTGTAACAACTACTAATTATTTTGTACACGTAATAATGACTGAAAAGTAGTGCTATCCGGAATCATGTTACATCATTAGCCTTCTACATGCATTTGAAATGTGGTTTGTATCAAATTGGAGACGCTTCTCTGTCCTTGCTTTAAACTCCCATTTACTCACTCGTCGTTACACGTCGAATCAGTAATCACGTGAGAACGTATGAATTGCATTTTATAATTATGTAACGCGCGCAATTGTGTATTCAATTCAATTCGGTCGTGTGGTAGCGGCTATACTTCATAAACAGGTGATTGCATTTTTAAGTAAAACTCAGGTATTTCTGTGCATCTCGAAGCTCACGTATCAGTATATTAAAATGTATTGTTCATTACTCTTACGATTATTAGACTTTGAACGGAAAAAAGTAACAGCCTAACTTCTCCGTTTTATCTTGCCATGATCTTTGTTATCTTTCTTTTCAAACAATTAGTTAGACGGGTCCTCTATTTTGCTTCGCTCGACGCGATGAAAACTTCAAGTAAACTTGTGCAAAGTTGTTACTGTTTCAATAAAGCAACATTGCACAGTTTCCACCATTTAAACGTTGCTTGATACAGTGATTCGCGTAATTATTCAAACATCCTTTAAATCAATGTGATGTTTTAAAAAGTGAACCAAACGACTTCAATTTCTCTGCTAGAAGGATCAGTTTAGCAGATGAATTGTAATGAAAATTTTGAAAAATCCCATTTGCCTGGAATCATAAAGGAAGTAGAGATATTTTCAATCTGAGCTTATAATATAAGGATTTTTTGTTTTATAGGATTTATTGTGGACTAGCCGATGTCGCTAGATCAGGGGAATTATCTCGAATTGAGGGGAAAAGTTACCCTCTCTTTGCCAGTATCGGAATAGTCACGTGACGTTGTGACACATGCACGACAGAGACGAAACGCGTCGCGTGACCGGGCCGTGTCGGAAACGTGGGGGAATAGCGTCGTAGAAGGGGAAGGTAAAGTGGAGAGACAAGTCTTATTGTTAATCTGGCGACTTTGCCACTGGGTAAGAACACGTGGACTAGCCGTGTCTGTTTCATCACCGGGTTGCCGGTAACTTATGAAAGTAAGTAGACACACCTCGAGCTGCAAAGGCGTATCGTCGTAGGTTACCGACTACTGGAAATTCGAAAGGATGTGAGAAATAAGATGGACTCTATTATATTAATGTAGAGTAATATATTCTAGTTTAAGACTTAGGTCACTGCTGGGCACAGTTGGTGTCCCCACCAGCCTCTCTTTCATGTAGCGCGCACCTTCGTCGCGTTCGCTGGTGTCTCATGTCTTCGTTGCCCCACCGTATGTACCTTTATGGCTACTCGCGACAGACGAAGCGCGTTCTTTCTCCATGGTAACGGCGCTTATTGGAAGGAGACAGTGGGCGCTGTGGTGGGGACGACAGTTTTGCCTCGATTGAAGCAAACGTGTCCAGCCCTGACTTAGGTCGTTACAATTGGTTTGTGTGATTTGTCGCGGCCTCTACATCTGACGCTCTCAATTTTGACGTACCGAGAAATGCGGGGGTTATTCACGGAAATGTCTAACAGTAGTATGTCTACTGTATGGTAAAACCTACTCGACGAGGGATTATATTATTCGGTCTTGCTTGAACTAACTCGCGTCGTGGTACGACTTGAAATGAGTTCTGTTGACTCGAATCACCCGATTATTAAGGGGATCCATGGCCCTTATGTATCCTAAAAATTAATCCAAAGGATGGTGGGGGACGCGTGCGCCTCTTGATTAGAATTCAATTCTCGGAAATTATGCGACTCGCTGCATCGCCGAAAGAGCCCGTGTCTCCTCGATTTTGAGTGAGCCCTTTTTTTTTTTGAATAGGCCCCCTGTTCCGGCACATATCTCCGGAAGAGTCAAGAGTCACAAACGGAAAAGTCTCCGCACGTAATAAATAAATAAAAATATTAGAGATACCCAGATATAGACAAGATCGAAAATGATGAATCGTGCAAAAAACACATATCCCTTGCATTTTCTTTCACCTGTTAGGATACCCCATATACAGTCAGTGCTGGATTAACTAGTAAGCACAGTAAGCACGTGCTTAAAGCGTCAGGAGAACGAAGGCACTACTTTCGCAGGCCATTATTTATTTTTTTCTAGGATATTTTTCCATGATATAGCAAATGAAAAACTAAGAACACGTATGTGGTCGAAGATACTACAAACTAGATCGTCTGTAAAATCATACAAAAATCTAGTAAATATTTGGAATAGTGGTGACCTCGCCGATTTCAATGATCTTGAAATATGTTGTCAAGGTCATCATTCTGAACAATTTTTTCCTATGCATGTTACAGCCGCTTGACCTTAGCTTTTTAGATATTCATTAAAAAACTGTTAGGATGACTACGGTAATCTCCGTAGATCTCCGTAACTGTCACGAAAGGTCTGTACCGTAACTGTTAAAATTTTCATGTCAAAACCAAAGGCTTCTTGCCATAATTACATTCATACTAATTAAAATGCTACTTCATTTTTTTATTTCAGACCAATAGAATGGATGGATTGCACTTTTTTCATATGTCCCTCTTCGAGGAAAAAAGGGAAAGGAAAAATTATATTATATAGCCCAAATATTAGAAAATATGTATTGCAAAATATGAATATGAAAAATATTATTTTAAGAATACGTAAATATGTAGATACTTTCAAATATTCTTGTATGTAAAGCTACGAAATAAAATAAACATCAGAAAACTGTTTTAAATAATCGTATTTCAGTTACTACATTCAACACTTTTTAGTACAAGATTAGAATCTTACCAAAGTAATACGCATTTTCAATCCCTCCTTAAAATACCCTCAATCCCTCTTTTCAAAATATTTAGTACGGAGACTAAAACCGACGAACAAGATTCAAATATCACCTTGTCTTCTGTAGACTTCATAATTGGAACGCGTCACAGTGAAGGTGCAAAACAGTCTCGTGGTGCATCGATGAAGTTCAAGAACGAATATTTATCATCACAGTGCGGATTTTTACGCAAATAAAGATTTTTGCGGATTAATTTATACAGATTAGACTCGCAGTAATCTTTTCTTTAAGGTTCTGTAATATTCCAGATCATTCTATCTAATTAAATATTCTTGAACGTTTTGTTGCTCTGAATTTTAGACAAAAATGCTACAAATACACCAACATGTAAATATACAAAAATTAGAATAAATAAACATACAAAATTATAATTTTAGAACATTTGATAATTGAACCAGATTTATTTCTTAATGAATATTATAGATATTCAATAATGGTGGACTTAAATATTTAAACTATATTTGTGTGTAAGTATTAAAATAGTTGTAAGTATTAAAACATGTAAAAATTCTGGACATAAAAAATGTTATTTAAAATGTTATTTGATGACTAATTAATAATTATGTCGTTCCTAAACCAAGTAAATAACCTCATAAATAGTAAGGTTTAATTTATTTATAAATCTTTTTTGATCGTTTGTGTTCCCGATACAAAGAACATTATTATGGTTCGTATCAATATTTCCTCGAGATAGTAGAGAAAACAGTATCGAACGTATCTGTTCAAATCTATAGATAAGAATCTCATCTATACGTTAAGGAAAATAAATGGAAAAGGGGGACAAAGAAATATCATCAATGACCGTTCCCTATTCAGATAAGCATATACGCGATAAAGAGTGCCCTCGATGCAAAGTCCATTGTGCACCTTGAGAAATGAACGAACACTTGCATAGAACACGCACGTGGAAATCTTCAATAAATTGAGCATAATGAACAGATAAAACGAGTTGTCCGTGAGTCGAAACTTGGACGTAGCTCGTGTCAGACTAATTGACTGCGAAGAATGTCTTTTTTATCGGTGTAGATACTCCAAATACTTATCGTCTGGGGGCCAGTTTTACCTTCGTCTCAACAATTACTATGACGAGACAAGTTTTATCAATCTAACGGAAACTTTTACATTTTAGCAATGTGCAGTATGCGGTTAAAATCCTACTGCAATATATAGACTGCCTGATTTTATGAACTTATAACAAAAATGGGTAGATGAAATTGAACACAATAAAAAGGTTAAAAGTACTTAAGAATATGAAAGTACTTGTTCAAATTATTAAAGAAATAATGACAATTCATTTGCATATTATTTGACATAAAGATCCATAATCAATATTAAATCTCTAAACACAAAATAACATAGTATGGAATGACATTTAAGTTTTGAGAATGTTACAAAATGTTAAAGCGTGTTGAAAAAATATTTATCTGAAATAGTATCAGGCTATGAAGGGTTAACGAAGTTTACATTTCAGTTTTTCTTTTTTCTATCCGAGTTTTATGTCTTCAAAAGTAGTTCCCAACTTCATCCCAAGATTGTTTATTAATTGAATTATTTTAACTTTCTTTTTTAGCATCGTTACTATTTTTATACATAAAAAATACATATTGAAAAATTTAAAAAGATTTGAAAAGGTAGTTCACAAATGTTTTAAGAGCTCAGAATTTTTATTTAAATGATATTTAATTGTATCGTCTTCACAAATATTATTACAGGTAGATTTATTTTTTAGATAACGTAAAAACAGGTGAGGCTACTTCATTTTATCATTGATAGTTTTCATAGATGTTCACAACTGTGTATGAAATTCCACTTCAATTAAAAATTGTTAGGGTTTAATTACAAATTGATTAAATAATAAGTTAAGTAAAGAAATTATGCCTCACATCCTGTAAGTACTGAAAAAGTAAATATTATAAAGACTATATCATAATCTATTCTACATAAGACACATGAAATAATTTTCTTCTTTTCGTTTTCTTAAAGTTATACTATTTCTCAGAGTACTCAATTATACTATAAAAACTTAAATTACTTTACAAAATTGAAAAACTCATACTGCAAAAATATATTTCAAACACATTAACATAGTAATTATGAAAAAAATATTTAAATTGATATTACAGTTATCATAGGTTATTTATTAATTGTAAAACACAACAATGAATATTACAACTAATGTGCAATTTCTTATATATAGGGTGATGCTGGTTGTACAAACTCGTATTGCCATAAAGCTAAAAGCTAAAGTAAAACAGAATATTTCATGCATCCATTTTTTATTGAAAAAAGTGATAGGCTGTCGGTCAGAGACGCGTACACGTACGGCGTAAAAACTGAAACTGAAAATGTATGTATGTGTAGAAATTGATGCAGGAGTGGGTGAAAGGGATATGTATATATATGTGAACGCGACAACGTACGCTAGGCGCAATGACGACTGCATGTAGCGACGATTACGCGACGATGACGCGACGATGACGCGACGATGACGTCTCATGGGCAGACGTCTATTATTTTACATTGGTTGCAGCACCGAAGCGTACAGCAAGCAATATTTTGTCGCGTACGCGTCTCCGACGCGACGCTCTGTGGACGGAGAACCTTAAAGTTGACAGTTTGGTTATGAATAATGAAATTTTTCCACCTTTAGCAACTAATCACTTATTAAGAACACATTTCCCATAGAACATAGGAAATGCACATTAACTGACAATAAGTTAATTAATGATCAAACAAACTCTCGCACGCCAATGCCACATTTAAAAGGAAGAATAATGCATCCAGTATTGTATCCATGCACTATCAATGAGTATATTTGTTCAGCCTAATCAGATTAAAAATTATGAACCTAACCTACATTGCTTAAAGTGAGGAAAACTATTGCAACCGCATGATGTAAAGTAAACAAATCATCACATTGAATATTCACGGAATATGAATGGATTTGAAACATAAAAATTGTTCTAGTATTATTATCGACTACATTTATGGCTATTTTCTATTTTACTGCATTCCATTTTGTGTAATTTTGGATCCGCTAATTATGTAAATTCTTATTTCAAGTAACAGTAACTAGTAATAAAAATTACAATAACTTCTATATCATCCAATAAAATTAAGTAATAATAATAACATCAAGTACATTAAATTTATATCCACAGTTTCACACGTACAAGTTACAATGTCATTCTGTTACAAATAAATATAACAAGTCAAGCTTTGGTGATATAAACTATATAGGTATATAAACTATAAAGAGTTTTTAATGCTTCGTTTTGTGCATTTTGTAGATTGTAATTATTACACAAGGAGCATTGTATTCTATTTATATACTATATGTATATTTCAAAAACGTAACTATAAACAAGTCGAACTGTTATAGTTAATCATAATTAAAAGCTACTAATTATTCTATCGCGTATCTACAATTTATGTTTCGCAAACAACCTGTCACCGATATATCTTTCACGCTCCATTTTGTTGTCGATACACTTTAAAAGAATTTGTGCGACATTACGTATGGTTGCAGGTGCTAGTGTTATCATTCAACTGTAAAGCCGAAGGCTTATATATCCAGTAGTGTGACTGACTTCCTGCAAATCTAGTTATCAATAGCTTTACGTACAATCAATCAATCATAAAGCTTCTATCTATCTATGACAGAGGTAACAAAACAATTAACGAACGATAATAATGCTTATAGTTTCCCAAATGAACTTTTAAGAAATATTATATGTAACAAAATAATACGTATACAGAAGTATAATTATATACTTTTACAATTTTAATTAAAAAAATTTTCACGAGAAATCAATTCTGAATAAGTAACTTTTTTACTTTCAACAAGGTGATACAATAAAGTCTTGATCTAACTTCAATCCTCAGGTCCGTTCTATGACATAGATCGTGTAGAGCTACTATTTTCTTGTGACCGCGTTAACCACGCCGAACGTAGAAAAGGACAGCGCATTGTAAGCACGGACCGCGCGGCCGAAGGGCGCACTACATACCATATGTACGTTAAATCTCTAAATACAGTTCAAAAATAATGAAAAATAAAGAAGTTTTGTAATTGAATTAGTAGTGGTTCATATCTAACTGACTAAGATCGTGTAGCTCCGCTGAGCTTCGATCATTACTTTATTGTAACATATTTCTAAGCAACAAAAACGCCTAACCATTAATTCCAGGATACTCCAGAAGATAGTTGTCAAGTGACATCTAACCGACACAAAATGTTCACGCATTTTTTTCCACTGAACAATCATCGTGGAACAAGGTATGTCGCGAACAATTTAAAATAGGAAACACGACGATCCGTTTTATGGGGGATACATTGCAATTCACTTGCAATAATAGTACGAAGAGAGAGGAAAACGGAAGTTCACCAACATGCACGTTTAACGTACTTTACACACGTACAGTTGTAAAACGGAAACTGGACAAAAGTTTGCTTCTCTTAGTCCACTTTATGTGTAGATAATAACACGGAACACCTTCATTGAAATTTGTCGACTTTCGAATGGAAAAATGATAAAGAGCTTCACCATACCCATTTTAATGCCGGATTGACGAATTGGCGTACAAGATAAATTAACAATCTATCACAGTAAAACGTATGTCAACGTAAACACGTCTGGCCACAAATCATTGAAGAGCTCAAAACAAGATAACACTTTCTTGTGCTCTTAATAAGAGTCTTCTTTAATCCTTACAGTTTAACCATAATGTACTTCTTTAAAACTAGTATGAATTACGATTACACTTACTGTATGTATATTAACTATGTAATTACGCTTACACAGTTAACTGTGGAAAATCGAGAGTTCGGAATAAGAGTAATATAGAACATTTCAAAACTTTGTAAAACAATTGAGAAACGTTACTTTTGTATTATCAAAATGAAAATGTATCAAACAAATGAATGAACAAATATATTTCTTACTCTGGATATTTGTTGTAGCCTTCTACGGCTATTACACGTCAGACGCGCGAATACTATGTCTATACTAATTGTAAGTACCGCATTCCTCCACGTATTTCTATTGTAATATTTCCATTATCATTGCAAAAATGGATTCTGCATCATCGTTATCATCATCATCTACCTACAATCTCTTATCCGTTTCAATACAATAACTAACAATTTTTAATATTAAATACTGCGGCATTCTTTATCCTTCGATAAGAAATTACGAGTTCTATTGGTAAGAAAATCATTTTTATAATAAACATGTCTAATCGTAAATCAGACAAAAGTAATGCTGTTTAACTTACCTCTGACATAAAAAATAGATTGAAGCTGTTCGTGCAAACTCGTAATTACAAGACTCACGAGCTACATAGACATTTATTTCTCTTCTTAAGAATGTTATTGGATGGAAAACAACGCGACAGTGCTTTTTAAATCTTTAAATGTTTTCACTGTTTTGCACGTGCAAAGGAAAAGCGGTATTTTAATTTTCCAAATTCCATGAATCTGTATGTTTTCAATATTTCAACGAAAATGGCGACTATTGCAAACCATCAATCTATTAAAAATCAAATTTTTATCGTTCACGTATTAGTAAAGACTGGGATCAATATTTTATTGATTGATTATGTTTTCCATAGACATTTCTAAGATTACATATCCAGTAATTCAATAGGTATGTACACAGTTGCACGTTTTGCGATAATTGAAAGCACACATGTTCGAGATATAAATCTTTACATATTTAAAAATCAAACAGGGACAAGTATCAAAACAAGGATAAGGTATATAGATAATCGTAATTTTCTTAAAGATTAGCTCGTTTCAAATATTATCAATAGCTAAATGATAACATTTTAATTAAAAAAAAACCGATAAATTCAACATAATTTTCGTTTGTGTTCCTCCGCATTTGAATAATTACTTGAGTTCCAATAAACACCTGCCTATTACCGATCTAATACAGCTATTTTGTAATTCAGAATGTAATTATAACTACTGAACGCTTCGTATAATGGAACCCTGATTAACAGAATTATTCATGACACACGCCATTTAGATTAATAGAGAATTCTGTTTCACAGGAACACTTACTTTTTTAATACTTTTTTTCAATCATTGTGGCTGTACATTTCAAAACAAAATAGAATAAAGTTTTCTGTTCGAATCGTATACTTGTTGTGTGTTTGACCCTCCGATAACGGCGGGGCCTGGGTCCATTTTGACCCAGAGCATTAAAATCTTCATTGAACCATTCACCTTTCGACGAACGAATTAAATGGACAGCTGTTACATTCGGAACAACAGAAGACTGACATGTCTATAAGAAGTGGCATCAACGATATTTTTCGGAAAATTGATAAATAAAGCAGCGAACAGTCTTCAACATTAAAATTGTAATATAACTACTGGGCTATATACATATACAACACATACAAATTCTTTTTACACTTTGCTCAACCCTCGACTAATTTTTGAAGAATGTTGAACATTCTTATGTTGCAAAAAAGTGAATTTAGCAAACTCTAACATATCAAACATTGTATTTAGTATATACATACAATGAGTCCAATATGTGTACTCTATTAAAAGTAAATATTTGCCTCCCTCCGGATTTCATAATTTTCTTTCATTTTTAAATTAAACATTTTATTCGAGTATGCCGCAGAGTTGCGAACATCCTCCTAATTCTCAGCAGTTGAAAATTCGTTCACGGCAACGAAGGTATAGTCGAAAAGGTAAACTTTCCATTAATTCGAAAAATTGTATCGACTCACCGGGATGATGCAGCAAACACAGCCGAGGAAGCGTAGAATCTACGTAGCGGTGTTTTCTACGTTTGGGAGTAGACGAGAGACGAATTACATAACAAAAACGAGGATCTAGTGATTCGACTCGATCCAACACAATACTAGATCGCCTGTCGCGTACTCACCGACTTACTTTACTGAATCTAATTCAACGCTCGACAACGTCCCACCTCCAACGAGTTTTGCGTGATGGCCGCGGCAGAGCGGGAGAGGAAGCGGAGAACTCGTGACGAGTTCTTCATTGTACATAATCGTACACTGTGAAGAGATACGCTTATTCAAATCAATTCGCCGCAGCAGGTAACGGGGCTATGTGCAACGCGCAGATAATTAGGTCCGACGAAATCGTTTCAATAACAATTAAACAGTCGTGCCATGTTCGACGTGCACGAAATATCCACGGTTATTTAGTTGATCGTCGACTCAGCATCCCTAAAAAGTAGGTATAATCAAAGCAATTTGATTAACATTAAACGCGCCACTGTCGCGCTGGTCGAATGAATAGTTCCAGGTTTTTTATTTTGCAATTATTAAAATTATAAGAATGCTTCCACAGGAAATCGTACAAGAAATTTCTTTTTCTTTTTTATTTCTTAGGTTTTGAACCCTTATGTCAGTAACTGGGTATTTCTTTTTATATCTTCATTAACCCTTACAAATCAGAACTATTTGAAATGAAAATAAGAAATAACTATTTGAAATCATTTATTTCGCATCATCATTTCCGATACTGTTATTTGAAGATAAAAATACTATTGATTTGTGTGAAATAATAGCGATTTTAAGTAGTCTATTATTTCGATATTTCTTTATTTCAAGTTTGTCGAAAGAAATAATCCTCAAAATAATATGCAACAAAGGGTGTCAGAATAAATTGGATTCAAACCTGGTAGTCCGGTTAGCTGATATAATTTTGAAGAACAATTTCACAATTATCTGAAATAATTATAAAATAAAATAACATATTATTTAAAATAATATCTTGAGTAACGTTATTTCAGAAGTGATAATAGGCGTGGAAGTACATTACTTAATAAAATAATGTGCCCAGGTCTGTTATACATTCCTCTTGGTGAAAATACACCCATTTGTTATTTTTACATACTGTATAAAACGATTGATTTCTTTCTACCTTTGTTGTGAGATATGTTTCGTAACTGAAGTAGAACAATATTTTTTCGTTTAAAATTTAAAGCAAAAATGGATAAGATATTATAATAGAATCATTTATGCAACTATTTCTGAGGAACGTATGACAATCAATATTTTTGTTGGCGAACAGCAAATTACTGTAGATTTTTATGTTTTCAGATAACCACATATGAATGCGCATTTAAGGCGTAAAAATATGTCTGAAACTGTAAAGTGCAACATGGTTGCATAACACATAACAACGACTACGTAGTATTCTTGTTATTAATAGACTGCGGGTTTTATGCATTTATGATAAAAATGAACAGTAAAAACATGAATAGAATTTATAATAAAGTTATTGATGACAGAAATAAATTTCTATATAGCTCATGTATCTTGAAATAATTGATGGGCAAAATTTGTATTTTTCATAAAGATCCATAGCCTAGTTATTAATTTTGTTTCCTGTAAGAACCTGATAAAATTTTCCATTTTGTTCTCTTTGAGGTTGTCCTTTATTGTTGAACAGATCTTAAAGCAGACACGATGGTTTGTTGTTTATTGAAGCATATATATTGCATAAATAAATACAGTCTTGTCATTTTTAGAAGGCAATACGTATCATTCATTTGCAGAAACCAGTAGTAGAAACCAGAAGTATTTAGTGTTAACAAAATAAAAACTAAGAAATTAAGGTTCCCGATGTTCTTAAACACTTTGAGTAACGCGTCTCCCAGAAATGATTCACCCAGACTTAAAAATGAGTTTTCACGAAAATGTAAGAAAAATAATTCGTTCTCTTTTATTAGGCACCATTTATACTACAATTCACTTTTTTGAAATTTGATTTTCATCTACGGTAGCCCAAGGTATAGTATAAAAACTTAGGGTGGCCTGTACTGCACGATTCTCCCCTCTTCGAAGTGTATCCATTTTTTAAATTTTGAATATATTTCTCTCTTTGTAGTAACAGAAACCTACTAAACAAAACTCAATAAAATTTTCTTATTTCAGCTGAGAAGAACGGCTCTAGATACTGTTGCACATAGCAGTTTCATCCGTTCTTTTAGAACCTTGACAGAATTTATAGGC
>JAQQRP010000511.1:0-10556 GCA_028454245.1 Halictus quadricinctus
CTCTTTGGGCACACAATAGAATTTGGATAAAAACGTGAAATGTATAGTTACAAATAATTTGATTTCTAACCCTAGCTGTGTTACACAGAGTAAATCATTGAGAACAGGTTATTTCTTCATTGCAACGAAATTGTGGTGCTCCTATAAAAGAACGGTAAACCGTGGTTCCGATAAACGTGCTACTGTGGTTGTTGACAAGACTGAACAGCACTAACAGGCATCCGCTGACATCGACCAATTATCCTTCATGCTCTTCTTGTTGCTTGCGTCATGTCTATCTTAAACTGTTCATTCCCCTCGGACAACCGTGTAAAACTACACTATCAACGAAACTGTATCACTGTCCGTGAGGCAGGAACGAGCATTAATTAAAAACATAATGAGTTGTTGTGCATTTAAAAGCGGTGACCCATTTACTAAAATGCGGAACATTATTCGGCGTTAGGACAATGGCTCTTCTGGTTTTCAATTACGTGCAACTTGGAAACAATTATCGAGTATGGAATATGAGAATACACAGTGCTAAAAGCTTCCATTTATTCTTCGTTTTTTGTTCGGGAATTTGTAACAGAATATTGTTAATGTTAAAGTAAAAAGGATACCGGAAGTGTTCCAATTCTGCGCGCATTTGCCATTTTATTTCAAAAGTTAAACATGTGGAAGAAAATTTTATTAGAGTATAATTAAATAAACACTTTTATCCGATTTTTATTAAGCTATTAAGTTATCATCTAACTCTTTCTGTAATAAAAAGTGCCTATTGAAGTTAAAAATCAACTGTAAGATTCAGAATCAACTTTTAGAATGTTTTGATGCTTCAAGAAAAATGTTTATTTTATTCGGGATAATGTATCTCGTTAACGACCAAGGCATGTTTCAAGATTTTATTCCTGCAGAGATCAATTAAAGCTCGAGATCGCGATTAGGATGGAACGCTCGAGACGTCGCGTCGCGTTATAACATTGGGAAATAAAAATATAAATACCACGAGATAGACGAAACAGCGACGGGCTCATTTGTGTGTCTAATGGCCGCATAATTCTCCTTTGAAATACAAGTACATATTATTGTGTCCACTTTCTCATACGCATTCGTTTCTCGGGGCAGCGCCAGGAATTCCGCTTTGTATCTCTTGACTTTTACATCCATCATCGCATATTTCTTCCACGACTTGGCTGTGGAACGCAACCCGAAAAAGATATACGAGCGAAAATTTAATTGTGATATTTGGGTAACTGTAATACCGGTATTCACAATACAGTCAAACCCGTTTTTGTGCGGTCCTTTTCTATGCGATTTTCTTTTATGCGGTGCATGAATGCCAACAGTGTTGGCATTATAACACCCTTGTAATGTTCTCATCACAAGAAGAGCGCGTTTTGGACTACGACGAGTAGTATTGAATTGTTCAAAATGAGAAATTAAATTTTTTAAAATGTTTCCATGTGTAGTTTAATTATTTATTTCCTTTGGAAAACACTTTCTCGCTATTGCGTAAGTCTCTGACATATTTTCTAAGTGAGACTTTTTCTATGCGGTTCCTCTCCACCGCATAAAAAAATTTTCTTTAATATGTTGTAAAATATTATTTGTTATAGCTATTTATGAAGTTTCTGAATATTTTTTTTTGTGCGGTTTCTTTTATGCGGTCCCTATCTACCGCACAAAAACAGGTGTATATTTCCTGTATATTTCCGGAGCTCGTTTTCACAATTTAGACACACACACGCACGCGAAAACTAATTAAATGCCACTACCTTTTGGGTTTCCAAGGTTAATCTTCAGATAACCTTGAAAACTATGTATGAAAATTTTAAACATTACACTAGTGTGTATTTGAACCAGTGAACTGCGGTCATTAAAACTTACATTTTTGTCATTTTTTCGTTAAATTTTATAGAATTATATCTTAAAGAGTTGAAAATCTTTGGTCCCCCAAAGTGAAGTTTATAACCAGAACGAACATTTGACTTGGCTCCTGCCTCCTACAATTGGTGCTCAAAATTTTTTTAAGATCCGCTATCTATTTGTAACTATTCTGATTATTTCCCTATTTTATGTTTCACTCGCTGGGTTTGAAGATAATTACGTGTCTCCATTTCCTGAAACGCATCCGATGTCCACGTGCTCGTCCGCCATTGGGCCTATGGTTTTAATGGTGGCCGGGAGTGGTTGGGGATTTGACACGAATGCGTCTGAAATTCATGAGGTTCCATGGGAGAAGCCCGACTGACAAGGACGTACATAGGAAGCTCACGGCGAGCTTCTCGAGTTTCGGGATCGCTACGAGGAAACCCACGGTGTACTTCAGGAGCCCGTTCTTCTGCTTTCCTTCCACCTAACGTGCCCTAACACGTACGCGAGTATGGTCGGTGGAGGGGGAGGGGGTCGGTCGTTGGAAACGTTAAGAGCGAACGAGCCGCGAGCTTTGCGACGCGACAAAATGGAGAAGGATCGCAGAAGCTGCCGCGTAAGAAGTTTGTTGTCGGACCGGACTGTCGAGTCATCGTCGTTGTCCTCCCCCGATTTCGCGGCAGATTCCAGCAGACCGCCGCCACCGTGTCGCGAGTTCTGTTTTGGTTCGTAAGTACTTCGCCTCGGATCCTCTTGTTGTCTCTGTTACGTCGCGCCGCTTAGGAATCAGAACAGCGAGGGCGCCGTCGACGCCGTGGCGGAACTCGGAAATTATGGAGATGCTTCTCGTGCACCGTTCGAGAGCCGCAAGTCGCGGTAAGATCTTTCGAAGACCGAGTTTATAATACCGTTGCGAGCGGTATTATTTGTTTTGCCGATGCGCCGCGCCGTTCCGCGCCGGCATGAAATAATACAGACGCGTTTATGTGCCCGGGATCGGTCGCTCTTGGCTTGGCGATTACGCGGGCATTGTAAATGAACTGGCTCTTGACTCTACGATGACGCAGGCGTGGCCCGGAACGGAAGTCAAGCAGAATGTCGCTTTTGTGCTCGCAGCTGCACCTGGAAACTCTTATGGTATTCTATTAGTAATACGCGAACTTCATTCAGTCAACGTTCACAATACGGACGTTTACGTCTTTGCCATTTTTGAGAGAAGGATTTTTCTTGATGGAGTTCGTCGTGTGCCTCGATAGCAGTGACGTATCATAAACTGTAACGGAAAATTATCTTAGATTGAATATCTAATATTTATCGAAAATCTAGTATTTATCCTTTACTGTCGAATCAGCTCGTGGGGAAGGAACATCTGCGAGCGATAAAAATGTGAACGCAACCCCGCAGCAAGGCGGCACCGTCATTTGCTGGCAGCAAAAGTGTTTCCTCTCGAATCGCGATAACTGTGATCGCGTGAATGGCCACGCAGGAGGAAGCGAACCAGAGTCCCTACGTGTGGCGTATCGAAAACTCCGGCCACTGTGTTTTTTATGAGGTGTCGTTAACATGTAGTCCATTTACGAGGTGGTTTACGGCTTATGCCTCGCCGCGGTAGTTTTCGTTTTTACAAGCATCCGGAGGTTGCCGTGGAAAGGAAGATTGAATTATGTTGTACCGGTGGCGAGGAGAGGGGTGGGGGGAGAGCTCGGCCGGTTAATCGTGCCTCTTTGCGTTTTAATGGATTCGACGGCGTGTCGGCATTAAACACGGATAGGCACTCGGTTCCTGGGCCGACACCGGCCCCTGTTAAAACACGAAAATTTTCCAGCACGCCCCCGCCGTGAAAGTTTTCGGGTCGATCGTGTCAAATGCCATCCGCCCCCGGATCCACCACCTGCCGCGTACGTGTGAGCGAACTTACCGACTACGCGTTCTCGTTATGTGCGCGGCCGAATGGCACAGAAGAGAGAAAGAGGGAGTGAGTGAGTGAGTGAGAGAGTGAGAGAGAGAAAGAGAGAGAGAGAGAGAGAGCGAGAGAGGGTGGCTAGGGGAGAAAACGTGTGGTAGCTTCGCCCGCAAAAGCAGTGAACTCCCGATTATCCATGGGTAAATTATCTGGCCTGTGGATAACCGCGAAACTTGTTAAAACCGCAGTATTACGCATCTGCGTTCGGCACGACGCGTAATATATTATGTTTAAGCGTTATGAGATTCACTGGTTGTACTGCGAATTGCCATAAAGCGAGAAATTATTGCTACCGATTTCGATGAAACGTAGCCCGGAGCTCTCTGCGCGCAGCTTGTTTCCGAAAGCGCCCGGATTGTATACGAGCCGCGTCTTAGAATATTAGTTCGCGGATTAGAACCGAGTAATTTCTCCTGTTAACGCCCTTTAGCGTTTAATTACAGTCGGTCACGAAAATATTCGAACATCACTATAGTTTTCACTATTATAGTCCATTGGTTCATTAATTATTGAAAAACGTCTAAGGGCAGTTTTGACTAGGCCCTTTGTGCGAAATGGATCGGAAAAGTAAGAACACGTCGTTTGATATGCGACAATAAGTAATTTTTCATCGGGAAAAGGGAAAATCGATTCGCAAAATTACAAATTTATTAAATATTAGTAAGAGCACGGTATGGGATAGTTCGTACTTCAGAAATTTATGCAATAAAAACAAAAAGAGGTTTCACGTATGTTACTATGCAGTGTATAGTTAACAAAAACATAGGAGATATTTATTTACGACAAGTGATTACATAAATAACAAAAGAAAAATGGAAACTACGCTCGTTTTCATGTCACGAAAATATTCGGACACTTGCTATACTTCTCAAGTTTCCAGGTTCCAGGAACTGACTGAAACAATGTGTGTAAACATATCATTCATACTATGTACAGAGTCTGTTAGAGATCGAATATTTGTCAGTCTTGCCCAAAATTTGTGCGAAATGGATCGGAAAAGTAAGAACACGTCGTTTGATATGTGACAATTAGTAATTTTTCATCGGGAAAAGGGGAAATCGATTCGCAAAATTGCAAATTTATTAAATATTAGTAAGAGCACGGTATGGGATATTGTGCGACATTACCAGAACGAAGGTAGCATTGAATCTATCCCTCAAGGCGGACGCAAACCGATCCTCAATACTCGTGATAAACGCTCCATAATTAGGAGAATCAAATGTGATCCTCGGATAAGTGCTCCAAAGTTAGCAGCTGAATTAAGTAATGACCGTGGAATATCAGTGCATCCGGAAAACATAAGAAGAGTGTTACGATCAAAGGGCTATAATGGAAGAATAGCTCGAAAAAAGCCGTATATTAACGCGAACAACAGGATGAAGAGACTGAGTTTTGCAAAAAACTATATTTCAAAGGAAAGTCAGTGGTGGGAAGGCGTAATTTTCGCGGACGAGTGCAAATTCACTTTTTATGGAAGCGATGGAAGAATTAGAGTATGGCGGAAATCGAAAGAAGAATGAAATCCGAGACATTTGCAGCCGACTGTGAAACACGGTGGTGGGTCAGTGATGGTGTGGGGCTGTATTTCGGCCCATGGAGTAGGCGAATTAGTTTTTATCGACGACATCCTCGATAAAAATAGGTATCTGCACATTTTGCAAAACAATTTTTAAAAAAGTGCTGATAATATGGGACTTCAAAGTAGGATAAAATTTTATCAGGATAACGACCCAAAGCACAAATCGCGTTATTATGCAAGAATTCTTATTATACACTTACAAGAATGTCCTCCACCCACCACCGCAATGACCAGATTTGAATCCCATTGAAAATTTATGGGATGAATTAGATCGCCGAATTCGAACAACTCCCATAAACAATAAGAATGAACTAAAAAGACGTCTGCAAGAAGAATGGCTACGTATTGGGCAAGATTATTTAAAAAGAATAATTTGTATAATAATATGCCAACGTGATTACGGCACATCATAAAACATATGGGATATCCAACAAAATATTAATTTATAAAAACAAGATTTATATGTAGTGTTATAAACTTAGTTTTGATAGTGTTCGAATATTTTCGTGACATGAAAATGAGCGTACTGTCCATTTTTCTTTTATTATTTATGTAATCACTTATCGTAAATAAATGTCTCTTATGTTTTTGTGAACTACACACTGCATAGTAACATACGTCTTTTTATTTTTATTCCATAAATTTCTGAAGTACGGACTATAATAGTCAAAACTATAGTGGTGTCCATATATTTTCGTGACCGACTGTATATGGGGCTGCGAGCTTTGTCCGATGTTCATCGTGGTTTTGCAAACTTTCCAAAGGAATTGGAAATTCTTTGAGAATGAACGACTGTGGATTTA
The DNA here is from genome assembly GCA_028454245.1 of Halictus quadricinctus. Taxonomy (NCBI): domain Eukaryota; kingdom Metazoa; phylum Arthropoda; class Insecta; order Hymenoptera; family Halictidae; genus Halictus; species Halictus quadricinctus. The sequence continues at coordinate 6,200 of JAQQRP010000511.1, forward strand.
AATGATCAAAATTAATATGATTCTACAGGGCGTAGTGTATTTTCGGAACCGATGAAAAATGCGAAGAGACAGGAGAAGAGAACAAGGGTTATAATAATTTCAGAACTACTCTTTCATTCGCTGTGACAGAGTCGGACGCGAAGGATTTTGCATTTAAGAAATTGCGGGAAAGGCAGTCTCTTGTATTTGTTTAGCACTCGACGCGCACTCTTTGTGATCTTTGCATATATTTGCGATAGGCGACTAGAGAGAGCTGCGGGTAGCATGGTAGACCAGGAAAGTTGAAGGATCAACTGGAAGTGTTTGCATTGAAGTCGGCCTGTAACTGCTGCCGCTGGAGTGCGCAGGTAACGGAGAGAACATAAAGCTCTGCTGCTTTGCTAATTTCTGTATAGTCTTGGGAATTTTTATTTTGCACAAACGCTCGCACTCTACTTACTAAATGAATTTTGTAGCCTCAACCTGTACCCAAAAGTATTTTCATAAATTTTTACAGAACTTTTCCAAAGGCTGGTATTTATTTCATAAAAATAATAAAAATATCAGGAATAAACTTTTGTTCGATCGAATAGTGTTTTAAATCAACAATCAAATGTATCTTCGAACTGGTGGTACGAAAAAATGTGAATTCGTGTTTAACACGTTGTCTGCCATGTCACCCATATGTGGGTGACGGAATTATCTGTCCAGGTTTTAAAACGAATTTTTACGTTGATACATTCATTGTACCAAATTTTATTCGGATCTGTAAAATTCAAGAAAGTTGAAAGGCTGCTCAATATCATATATTTAATTTTTTTCAATTTTTATTTCATTAAATAACACTTTGATTTCATGGAATTTTTCAGGTTTTCAGTTTGACAGTTAAAGTGTTGAACTTACAGCAATGCACGTGTATCGTGCGAAGGGGCTTGGCAAAAGAATAAAATGGCAAAATATTGAATGTCGTTTCGTTCGAAAATGCAACACCCCCTAAAATATGTAGCTGTATATTTTCGAGTTACTCGTATCTACGACAAACGAAATATTTTGTGCGCGATCAATCTGTTATGAATAGGCTGAAAAGCTTCTACCGAGTAAGCACACTCGAAAGATTTCCAAGGCACGCAAGAGTCATCCGCGACACAAGGGTGGAAAATATTCAACGTCGATCCGACGCGAGCAGCGCTACAGACTGCGTGTATATACGCACGTATAGATGACGAGATGCATAAGGACGCGTCAATTGCGTCACTTCCGCCGGATCGAAAACGGGGAAATGATTCGATACGGTACCCTTCAAACGTGTCGGAGGTTTAGCACCGGCGCTCGGCGAAAATTCGAGACGGCCGATGTAAATCAGACGTTATTGCGAATCGCTCGTAAAAGAGGAACGACTGAGTAGCCATGTTTTCCTGTAACCCCCGCTGCTTACATTCCTCGCGCAAAGCATCTCGGGGCCAGCTTAGTTTTATAACATCCCGGAGAACACGTAGAAATAGAAACATTTTTGTTGCCAATTTAACATAAAAATTTGATGTTCGTCGTTTCGCTCGCTCGCTGGGTCCAGCACCGGAAGAACTTTAAACTACGGTGTCAGCCGAACACGAAAGTATTAAAACTAACAATATAAAATTTATGAGAAATCTGTCGTGGATGGCAAAAGGCTTACTATGAAAGGGAGGTTCGTCGTCCCTGCCAAAATACATTGTTTATCCTGTACATATTTCTCTTAAAATGAAATCAATATCGGAATAAATTAAATGATGTTCGATAATGACTCACTTTAAGTTCTAGTATCATCAATTTCACGGTCTTTATATATTGTGACAATTCTAGTAAAATTACATAACATAATAAACATAGTAAGACATATATACAGAGTGCCCGAAAAATGTCGTACACGTAATTATAAATGTATATATAACTAATAAAAAGAAAATATCAGAAAATAATGGAAAAATATCTTTGCCTAGAGACGTTGTAACCGACGGGAGCATAATCGCAGAGGTTGCTTGCACGGAAGCAACGAGGGAACGGTCTCCAGTGTTGGTCGAATGATAGATGATTACCAGAGAAATCTAGATAGCTTCGAAATTGGTAAGAGAATGTAAATTATATGTTATCCAGCCGAATATATGACGTGATTATAACTTGATCTAAGTTGGGCCGCCCGCCGTGATCTTCGTGGAAGCCGACACAGCCTAGAAATCTGCAAGCACACTTCCGCATCGTGGAAGACAATTTGATCTGACTCGAACCCCTCTCCGGCAAGGCTGAACCCCGGCCCCGACTGGGTATCGCTATTAATTAAAGCGCAGGGTTAAGCCGAATTGTCTCCGTTTCCATTTGCGGTTCACAAAGATTGGCTAATTACTTCGAAGTTACATCCCTTCGCAGCCAACATCTTCCTGCTTCCAATTATTAAGACATCATGATTCTGGCCAACAGTTGGTAACGCCACTGCTACTTCAACTATCGTTATCAGCACCATTCGTTCTAACACGTGCGAGACTATAGCGCGAACATAGAGAACCTCTTAGCAGGCGGATTCTTATCGTTAGCTCTTTCTGTATGTAACCCTTGCGTCGAAATCCAAAATGTTCTACTGCGTTCAACAACATTGTTATCCACAAAAATTGATAACAACTGTGCTATTCGTCAGCGAGAACGTACAACAAATTTTAGAGACAAGTTAAAATTCGGTAACTCGAGTACTGACATAACATTTTATTTACTTCCAAAAATCATGGTACTTCAAAATTTGTAGTAATTTAGACGCGAACAACGAAAGCTTGACGTTATCTATTCGCTGTATTTTACAGAGGTAATTATCCGTGGGTCTAGTTGTGTTATAATTGCGGGTATATTGGTCGTCAGTATTGCTCGTAATTCATTCGGACTAATGAATTCCTAAATTGGTCTTTTAGTAGTAAATTACTCCGGCCTGTTTTTACAGTCCCAATATTTTAGTAGCTCGTTATCTCACCGCTCCCTCTCCGTCTCTCTCATACTTTTCCAGTGTCACGACTATGGAAATAACAGAGCCGAAATTCATTGCGGGAACTGCACACATTACTGGAATTTATTACGACACCTACATGGGAGTCCTGGGATTTAGGGAAGCACCCAGCACGAGAAACCGTATTGAACGAATTAAAAGTAATTGGAACATTGAAATCGCTGTGGCACGCTGGCAAATTCATTTTGCCCGCGGGCGGTTATATCTCGGCATTAAAATTATCCACTTATGGCCACGTGGTTGAAAGGTGTCCCAAAGTTTCTAGCTTCACTGCACCTAAACACCGAGCACTCGCTACGCTCGTGTTCTTAATGGTTAACGTGTCTCGTTAAGCTTAATGAAGACGCAGACTTTCTGTGCATGATATGCGAACTATTTCGAAGAGGGTATAAAAGAGTTATCCTGACTTTTACAAGCGGTGTCGAGCGTGTCTTTTATATATGAGAAATGTACGAAATACAGGGTGGTTCAAAGGTCACTAGATCATTACAAACTTTAGATGGCCTAAGGACTTTTGGACCACCCAGTATTATCAGCGAAACATCAAGTAATACTGCACTTTGTAAGATATCGCTTGCAATTTGTTCGCAGAATATCTTGACTTTTCGTGATATCTTATAAAGTGCAGCATGACTTGATTCTCGATTGTACTACGGTAAAAATTGAGTTTTTTGGTCGTTCACGTTCTTTGTTTACAACCAAATTCCATCTCCATTTTTGTGTTTATTTTTCTGTCATCGCCGCCGCAGTCGACCTTCAACGATCTTGAATGACTTTGAGTTGTAGGTCACTGTATGCATCATAAAACTACATATGTCCTCTACGCGACAACCTACAAAACAACTATTAACATGAGATTATGCCAGCCACGAAACCAAGCAGTCAAATGAGAAAATGTTATCTTTACGTTCCGATTTACAGTTGGTCACGAAAATATTCGGACACCATTATAGTTTTGACTATTATAGTCCGTACATCAGAAATTTGTGCAATAAAAATAAAAAGAGGTTTCACGTATGTTACTATGCAATGTATAGTTAACATAAACATAAGAAATATTTATTTACGACAAGTGATTACATAAATTATAAAGGAAAAATGGAAAGTACGCTCGTTTTCATGTCACGAAAATATTCGGACACTTGCTATACTTCTCAAATTTCCAGGTTCCAGGAACTGACTGAAACAATGTTTGTAAACATATCATTCATATTATGTACAGAGTATGTTAGAGATCGAATATTTGTCAGTCTTGCTCAAAATTTGTGCGAAATGGATCGGAAAAGTAAGAACACGTCGTTTGATATGTGACAATTAGTAATTTTTCATCGGGAAAAGGGGAAATCGATTCGCAAA